>WPDH01000070.1:0-96982 GCA_019137255.1 Corinectria fuckeliana | reverse complement strand
TCCTCTTAGCCCTAGTTTATAATACTATAGATTAATAAACAGGAATATTTATATTATTAATACTATTATTATAATAGCTAGTTAAAATATAGAATATACTTTATAGGTTAACTATAAGAACCTTCTTATTACTCTATATAGCTATAATACTAATCGTACAGGCTATAATAGCTATATTAACTATATTAATAAAAATATTAGGTATTACTAAGGTAGTCTTATTAGAAGAAATTATTATGCTTTATATAGGTGTATATTTAGTTATTTATTAGGTAGAAGGCAAGTCTGTTAGATTAATAATAAAAGTAGATAAGAATATAAGCATAAAAAGCTATTAGCTATAATTAGGGTAATATATAGCACTAAGGGACTATTCGTAGACCTCTAAGTGGGTGATTAGTTTATTCAGACAGAATATTATAAGCGTAGATAAAAAGAGCCTCTCTATAATAAAAGGAAGAAAAAGAAGGAAGTATAATAAAGCGTAGAGAGATATATAAGAGCGTATAGCTGCGTATAATTTCTTTTATTATTAATTAGTTACTATAGTAATAAAAACTTTAATCCCTTTATATATAAATAAATAAGATAAAGATATAGTCTTTTATTATGATATGACATCATATATAATTAAACAAAGCTCATACAATACGGTAGGGTGACCCTAGTGCGAAAATTTAAAAAAAAGTTGATGTGAGACACCGGGCCCTATGGCCTTCCGTAACCAGACGCGGCTTTACCTGGAAGTAATGCTAGGCATCTACTGTCTATCAAGTGTCACGACGACCATGAAACCACTGCCTCATCAACCCTGCAGGGCTACGCATCACAGCCCTGTGCAGCCCTCACTTGACCATCCACTGCTGAAGCCAAGACTCTCGATCCATAGAATCCCGGGCCGAAAATACGACACAAAAGGATCGACCTGCCTCGTCCCCTGCGGATGGGGATGGTATACCTGCAAAAGCAGCATTAGGCCGCTCGCACGATTATAAATAACAAAGAGAGCACGTTTCACGGCCAGTCAGAGTGCCGCTTCACGCTACCGCCCTTCTCTTGTCGCGGCGCTTATACCTCACCGTGTCTTTTGGCCCCCACGGCTCTAAACCGACAAACTGATGCCTTGCAACTCGAGCGCTTCCCCTCTTGCGAGTTGAAGCAGGATTCTCTTCTCCTGCAACTCGGACACCTACGAATCCTCCCATCGCAGCATACACATAAATCATCCGCGTCGCCCTCAAAGACCGGTGACGCGGTCGCCCCCCAAAGCCACAACCATGGCGGCCAGCAAAGAGCCGGGCAGCATGCAAGCCCAGTTCAGCGCCATCGTCGACGACGCCGCCAAGCGCTTCTCCGACTCGTCCGGCGCGAGTCTCGACGACTTCTTGGACCCGCCGCTAAAGTCTGTCGCCGACCTCACGCGCCAGCTGGATGCGCAGAACGGCGGCTTCGCCCAGTTCCGCGCCCGGCGCCACAAGCTCTTCGGCGCCTTGGCCACGGCCCTCGCGCCCGTAGAGGTCATCGGGGGCATCGTGGCCGGCGCCGCGTCCGAGGCATTCGAGCCGGCCGAGGGCATCTTCGGCGCCGTGGCGTACTTGATCGGCGGTGCTCGCGATGTGTCGGCCATCTACGACTCCATTGTCGAGCTGTTTGAGCAGTTGAAGGTGAGCCCCGCACGCCGGAGTTGAAGGAAGCCCAAGGAAGCTGATCAGACGCAGGACTTCACCTCAAGACTCGAGGTATATGTGAAACACCAAATGTCCATCTCGCTAAAAGAGAAGCTCGTGTCTATTCTCGCGACCTTGTTCGAGGTTCTCGTGCTGGCCAACAAGGAGGTCCGCCGCGGCCGCGTCAAGGCCTACTTCAAGAGCATCTTCGGCGGCGAGAGCGCAGTCCAGCCGGCCCTGGAAAAGCTCAGGGCCCTCACCGTCGGCGAGGAAAGACAAGTCATAGCCGAGACGTACGGCGGCGTGTCGCAGATCAACGTCAAGACGGACCGCATGGAACTCCTCGTCAACCAAGTCGACCAGAACGTAACGTCCCTGCGGACCGAGGCTCGCGAGCGGACCAACGCGGCACACAAGGACAAGCTGAAGGAGATTCTAGTGCCGTCGCCGTTCCCCGAGGATTTCTTCTCCGCGTTCAACAAGTCGCGAGTCGAAGGCACCGGCGACTGGGTCTTGCAAGACGAGGGCTTGCAGTCCTGGCTCCAGACGGAAACCCAGTTCCTCTGGGTCTGCGGAGCGGCCGGCACCGGAAAGTCCTTCCTGACAACCCGCCTCATCACCTGGGCCGCCGAGAACCTCTCGCACCTGGCGTACTTTTACTTTCGAGACAACAACCCCGAGACGAGATCCGTCCTGCAAGCGCTGCGGGATGTCGCCTACCAGCTCAGCGAGAGCGACGCCTTCTACGCCAAGCAGCTCCTCAAGCTCTTGCATAGCGGCGACGACATCAGGACCATCCCCAGCGCTTTCCGCAAGCTGCTTGTACAGCCGTTCCAGGAGGATATTCGCGAGAAGACGGTATTCATCTTCCTCGACGGCATTGACGAGGCCCATCCCGCCGAGGTCCAGGAGCTGCTCGACCAGCTTTGCACGGAAGACAAGGCGCTCCGGCGGCCAGACCACTGCAAGGTCCAGGTGGCGCTCATCGGAAGACCGCATCTGACCGACGCGGTGACGTTTGCGCTGGATCCGTTCGCGCAGGGCCAGGTGGTCACGACGCTGCACGTCACCCCTGACCGCAACGCCAAAGACGTCAGCTCCTTCATCGCCGAAGGCGTCTTCCACTCGCGGATCCTCAGCCGTATGCCCATCGACTTCAAGTACGACGTGATCGAAGCCATGGAGTCGCAGGTCGACGGGCTGTTCATCCTCGCCAAGTTTATGCTGGCCGAGATAAACCGCAAAAGCCACCCGGGTTCGATTCTCCAGAGCCTCCAGTCCTACCCCAGGGAGATCAACGGCATGCTGATGCGCGCGCTCAAGAGCCTTTCCGCCACCGTGTCCGACGACGAGGCCAAGGACCTCAACGCGATGCTGGGCTGGGTTGCGTGCGCGGAGGAGGTGTTGAGCCTGGAGCAGCTCGAGGCCGTCCTCATCCTCAGGTTTGGCGATTCCCCCATCCGCCTGGAGGAGACCCTGCGGGGCCAGTATGCCTGCTTCTTCGAGCTGGAGCGGGAGGACGGCTTGACGACGGACGACCTAATCAAGGAGCACGAGAGGAAACACCGCATGAACCCCGGCGGCTCCGGCAGACGGTCTAGCTCCGCCAGGCGCCCGAGTTCCACCTCGACCAGGCGTCCTAGTTCGGGTAACGGCAGCCCAAAGCGCCCAGGCATCTTTTCCAGCTCTGACGGACAGCTCGATCTCCTCCGAAACCTGTCTCCCGGCCGGCGCCGCAGCCCGGGATTGCAGCTGTCCCCACGCCACAGCCCCGGCCGCAGCCCGGCGCGACCGTATAGTCCGGCGCGGCCGTACAGCCCCGTGGCAAGCCCCGACCTCTTCGACCCCGTCAACGAGATGGAGTTCCGGTCCAACAAATCAACAACGTATGTCTCCTTCTTCCACACGTCGGTCAAGGAGTTCTTCAGCAAGGAAAACTCCACCCCGCTCAAGTCGGAGGCCGACAGCCCGACCGTTGGGTTTGATCCCACCGCTGCTCGGGTGCACATCCTGGACATTTGCCTGTCGATTTTCACAGACAAGGCTTGGTTCGAGAAGTACGACCTAGGCGAGGGGCGCCAAGCCATCAAAGAGTACGCTGCGTGGTACTGGCAAGAGCATCTCGCGGCCATCGACCCGGCCACGATCCCATCTACCGACAAGCGCCAGCTTGGACAGCGCATATACAAGATGCTCACCGACGACGACGTTATTCTCGACTGGAGCATCATGTATGAGAAGAACAACGAAGGACTGGAGGTCCTCACTGATCACAACATCAAAGGCCTTCGGAAGTGGATGAGCGATCCGGACGTTCTGTCATCGCTCGCCCCTGAAGCCAGAGACTGGGCTGCAAAGGGTATAACTGATTCGCCTGGAATCTTCAAGCCCATCGGCGACCTGTACGCAAAGGAGTGGCTATCGGACGATTTCCACAGATACATCCCAACCTTGTTCTGCTTCAAGATTGTGCACGCCATCGCCTTCATGCAGGAGGGCTACTCGTGGTCTCACACCAACAGGCACTGGACGGACATCCCCGTCGGCCAGAGAATCGCCAAAGCAGCCGAGTGGGCCAACATAAAAGAGTCAGCACATTACCACCGACGCTTGGGAAGCACCTACTTGACCAACGGAATGCACAGCAAGGCGCTTTCGCACTACGATCAGGCTCTGGCCCTCGACCACAGCAGCGTCGAGACGTGTGGCCGCATCGCGTTTTGCCTCTCCAAAGACGGCCGCTTCAAGGAGGCTCTAGAGCAGGCGCTCAAGTGCGAGTCGATAGAGGAGCAGAGCCTTGCAGGAGGTAAACTCGACGGGCCAGCTCTGACGAGCGTCAAGTGGCGTCTATACAAAGACCACATCCTGATTGCCGACTGCTACGGCGAGATTGGAGATTCAGAAAACGCGTTAAAGTACTTTCAGAAGGCCATCAAGAGCTCGAAAGAGGCGCGCCTCAGCAAAGAGGAGTCGTTTGATTCGGAGGTTGGGTACCTGGAGCTGCTGGCCGTGGGGAACCGCCACGGAGATGTGATGAAGTTCCTCCGCGAGCTGACCACTCAAGTCACCGATGTCGAGAGCGTACGAACTCGACTGCTCGATATCCTCTTGGAGGAACACAATAAGCCTCTGGTCATCGACTGGATGCCAAAGGCCGCGAGCAAAGCAGGCGATGCCGAGTTCCTAATCGAGCAGCTCCAGTCATCCATTGAGCTCGCCCACGAAATCCGCGATCCCCTCAAAGCCTTGTACCTCCGGCACTCTCTCGGCGCAACGTTCGCTTACAGCCGCAACGTGGAGGCAGCTATCTCTCTCTTCGAGCAGATTTCCTTCCTCGAGTACCGACCGCGAGGAAACGTCCCAACGCGACAAGCATACGCCTTGGCCTTCCAGAAGCTGGCGTCCCTGTACAAGGTCGAGATCCTCCACGCGGGGCTCAAGACGCCCGAGGCCGGCGGCTGGATCAAGAAGCTCGAGAGGGTCCAGATCCAGCAGAGCAAGCACCAGAACCAGGACATGCCGCTGAACATGGTTGGATCGGACATCAACGTCGCAGCCATCTACCTCGCGCTGTTCTATCGTCTCCTGGGCCGAAAGGACGAGGCCGTCCCGCTGCTGAGGGCTCTCATCTTGGACAGCCTGGAGATTCTCTCCGACGACGACGCGCAGAACGACGAGTATGCGCTCGACAACCTCCTCTGCCTCCTGATCGCCGCCGACGACATAGAGAACGCGCGGGCACTTGGCCAATCCATGCGTAAGCTCGACATGCACGCGCTCGTCAGCACGCCCGCCGACTCCCCCGTGGTGCAGCGCCTCGAACCAAAGCTACCGGAGATCCAGTCGACGCAGCACAGCTGCGCGCAGTGCCTCAACTACATTTCGCCGGCCGACGAGTACAGCATGTGCGAGTACTGCATGGAGAGCTACTGCAGCAAGTGCCTGGAGCTGATCAAGAAGGACGGGAACAAGACGGGCGACCACCGGACGGATCTGATCTGTCGGAGCGACCATATGTGGTTTGCGGTGCCGCCGCTTACACGGGTTTTGCACCGGGGAGAGATTCTGCTGGTCAAAGGTGGAGTTGCGAGCTTTACTGAGTGGAAGAGTGCGTTGCAGCAGAGATGGAGGCAGTGATGCGTGAGCAAGGAGAGGTAAGAGTAGGGAGATGAGCCTGAGGCCGTGAACGGGGAGATGTCTTTGGTATAATATCTCGGCTGTTGACAATGGAACTCACTGACGTTCGCCACGAATACCTGCATAAATAAAGTATTTACATAGAAGCAACCTGGAATAAGTAAATACAGGGAACTAAAGTACCAGGATGATAATCCTCGAGACACTACACTGGAAATAGCACGTCAGACAGTGAGTGCTAAACCCTCTGTAACCAAACGCTGCGAGGCACTGCACCACAGCGACATCGGCAGCTAAACAAATCCATGCACGTCCAGCCAGCCGCATCCCGGCTGTGTGGTGACGAAATAATATCATCCATCCCCCACGTTTTCCAACTCCAAAAAGTTCATCGTGCTCCCATCCCGCGAGCAACGCCCTCTCCACTCCACCATGGCAACGGCTTCCGCTCCCCAGGCCTCGGGGGCGCCCGAGAAGAAGAAGAACCCCAGTGCCTTGCGCTCGATCCTCGCTGGTTCAACCGCCGGCGCCCTGGAGATCTGTACGTCCCATGATTGCCCGTGTCGTAACCTCGGGAGACTGACTTGCGCACTACAGCCATCACATATCCCGCCGAATGTACGTCACTGCGAATGCATCCATTCTCCACGAACCGGCCGATAGAGGACATGGAAGGCGTATGTGGGAACGCAGGAACTGATTGGACTCTCTAGTCGCCAAGACCAGGTCGCAGCTGAACCGCCGGTTGGCAGAGGGCCAGAAGCTGCCATGGCCGCCCTTCGGCAAGCAATGGTACGCCGGCTGCACCACCCTGATTATTGGCAACTCGGCCAAGGCTGGTATCCGTACGTTGGCCTCGCCCGTTGTGTGCCGACTGCGCAGCTAACGGCGTAGGATTCGTCGCCTTTGACCAGTACAAGCGCATGCTCGTCGACGCCGACGGCAAGCTCTCCGGGCCTCGCACCGTCCTCGCCGGCTTCGGCGCCGGAGTCACCGAGTCGCTGCTCGCCGTGACGCCGACGGAGAGCATCAAGACGACTCTGTAAGCCCTCGCTGCCTCGATGCCCTCCTCTCAAACCACTAACGCGCGCAGCATCGACGACCGCAAGCTCCCCAAGCCCCGGCTCCGAGGCTTTCTCCATGCCGTGCCCATCATCGCCCGCGAGCGCGGCCTCCGTGGCTTCTTCCAGGGCCTGGTACCCACGACGGCGCGCCAGGCGGCCAACAGCGCCACGCGCTTCACCTCGTACACGTTCCTCAAGCAGATGGCCGAGTCGTACACGGCGCCGGGCGAGAAGCTCGGCGCGGTGGGCACGTTTGCGATGGGCGGCCTCGCGGGTGTTATCACCGTCTACGTGACGCAGCCCCTGGACACCATCAAGACGCGCATGCAGAGCATCGAGGCCCGCAGCATGTACGGCAACTCGTTCAAGTGCGCGAGCATGATCTTCAAGCAGGAGGGCGTCCTGACCTTCTGGAGCGGTGCGGTGCCGCGGTTGGCAAGACTGGTGCTGAGTGGAGGCATCGTCTTTACCATGTACGAGAAGAGCATGGAGTTGATGAACCAGCTGGACCCCGAGATGAAGTACATCTAGGAATACGCATAGCCGGAGGGGCGTTGGGGAAGAAGACAAAACGGGATAGAAATCATGTTCTGTTGGTACAGCAAAATTCGATTTGATACAGCTAATATACAAGCACGTAGATATAAAATATACAAACCAGGCGTCGTTCATGGGTATCCTTTGCGCGCCGGCAAACCATGGCTCCTTTCGTGTTATGTGGTCCCTCGGTCGTCTCTCCTTTGACCTATTGGAGTCTTTCTGTGTCGTATGTCGTCCCTCGTGTCATCCCCCAGCCTCGAATATGTCGTCCATGTCTTGGCTAGCTTACTGGAATCTGATCATTCCTGAGAGCCTCTTGCCCAACCGCTCGAGCCACGACCGATTAGGTGCCTCGTCAATCTCCCTCACCAAGTCCTCGAAGTATGTGGGCTGGCTCTTGGGCTCAAGCATGCGACCCTTCAGCTCAAACTATTGCAACCGTCAGCGAATCGAAGTCCCGTTCGCACCGGACAATCGGCACTGACCCGATCGCTGTACCGATCCTGCAGGAGGAACTGCAGCGCCTTGGCCTTGGACAGTTCCTCGGCCTCCATCGAGGGATGGTAGTTCTGGTATCGTTCGGTGACGGCCTTGCCGAGGACATCCTGCAGCTGGTGATCCGGGCGGAGGGCCTGCTGGGGCCATCGGGCGAAGACCTCCTGGTAAATTTTGTACTGGAAGGGGGGGTTAGCGGATGATGTGGTCAATGATAGAGCGTGTTCGTACTGATGCTGAGCGCGACATGGTGAATTGAGGCCGAGGGTCGTATGTGGATGGACAATTATCACGACGTCAACGAAACCGTCAACCATGTGAAGAAATTCCGAAAGACAGTGTATCCGTGACAGTGCGTATCTCTATTAGGACTGTTTCGAGGTGGTATCTGATTGGACAAAGCCTTTGTTTATTAGTGCCTTAGGCCTCATCGCCCGACGGGCTGTGGGGCTGTGCTTGCGGAGATGTGGACTCTTCGGAGTCAGCCCACTGAAAGGCCCTGCGCATTTGAGTCTTTGACGCCTGCTAATTAAGCCCGAGACTACGTAGCCAGCCTTTAAGAGGAAGCCGGGACGGGACAAGCCTGAGAACAAGTCCTGCGGAAAATGGCTGACGGTCCGCGTGCTCCGTGACTAATGTTCTCCGTTCTCCGCAACACCTATTCCCGTGGCCCAAACCCCCAAGTTACAGGCCACGCCCTCAGCACGCATCCCCTAAAACGCCCCCTGCCGCAAGACCCCTAGCACCTATCCTACAGTGGAGGCTGCCATCCGCTACTGTCTATTGGCTGCCTACTGACTAATGCGCCGGCGCCAATTCCCCTCAATCCCGACATCTGCTTCGTCTCCGACGTTCCCTCGGGTTCCTGTTCTCCTTGGTCGCCACTGCGGGATTGCTTCGCCGTACTCGCATTGAACACTCCGTTCCTTATCTGAATTTCTTTTCTTCTCATTCTTCAGCCGACACTTTTTATATCTGTTCTTCTTCTCTCGACGAGCTCCGTCCAGTGAGAGAGCCCAAGTACGAAGTACGTCTTTGACTCGTTGTCGCAGAGGACCCTTACGGATAAGTCACGAGCCCACTGGGAGGCAGCCCGACACCACTACCACCACCACAACCACCGTCCGCGACACCGTCAACAAACCATCTCCCGTCTCCCATCTTCATCTTCGACTCCATCCAATCCGATCCATCATGGCTGGACGATACGAGCGAGTACGTACCCGCTCATCGCATCTCTTCCTCCCTCCCAACCTCTCTCCTAACCTCAGTCATCGTCAGGTCAACGCTCAAGACGACGACGTCAGCAGCCTCGTCGACTCTCGAAGCCTTCACCCCGTGCCCAACTCGCCTCCTCCGTCCTTCCACTCCCGCGCCTCCTCTCTCAACCGCCAGCGCAACGTCGATCCCGACCTCGCCGATGCCTTTGACGACGATGACGACAGCGACGACGAAGGCGACGACCGCCAGCGCCTGGTCCGCCAGAATTCCACCCCGGATGCC
Organism: Corinectria fuckeliana; assembly: GCA_019137255.1. Lineage (NCBI taxonomy): Eukaryota > Fungi > Ascomycota > Sordariomycetes > Hypocreales > Nectriaceae > Corinectria > Corinectria fuckeliana. The sequence continues at coordinate 87,576 of WPDH01000070.1, read as the reverse complement.
TCATCATCGGAGAACGTGAGCACCTTGCAACCACCCGTTCAGCCCCCGGTCCAGCATGCTCCCACGCCTTCAGGATCACGACCCCGAGTCGTCGGCGGCGGCGTTGGGTCTGACGGAGTCTTTGCCAACCTGTCCGCGAGACCCGAAACTGGCGACCCTGAGAAGGAAAAGGATGAACTACCACCTGTATGTGCCCTGTCCCGTTGTCCGCAAAGTCTATTCGCGTTGCTAACTGTCGTCTAGTCCTACGAGCAGGCCGCTGCCGATGCGGCTCCTCCTTACTGGGAAACCACCATCCTGGCCCCCGGCATGGGTGGCCCCGACGAAGTCTACGTTGACGGCATGCCCGTTGGGTCCTTCTTTTCCTTTGTCTGGAACGGCATGATCTCGACGGCCTTCCAACTCGTCGGCTTCCTCCTCACCTACCTCCTGCACTCGACCCACGCCGCCAAGAACGGATCCCGCGCCGGCCTCGGCATCACCCTTATCCAATTCGGCTTCTCGATGAAGGGTGTCTCTCAGGACGAACCGCCAACGATGAACGGCCCAGACGGATACGCCGCACCCCCGGATCCCAACTCGCACACGTTTACCGAAGGCGAAGTCACGGACGGCGAATGGGGCAGCGTTAGCGGCGGCGAGTGGCTTGGATACGTGCTCATGGTGGTCGGGTGGTTTCTCTTGATTAAGAGCGTGGTCGAATTTTTGCGAGTGCGTCGACACGAGCAGTTAGTCCTGGCGAGCCCCGACCGCGGGCTGGGCGTTCCCATCATCGCGGAGGGCGAGACAACAGAGCGGGTGGTGTAAAGATGGCATGTGCGCAAACGCGCGTGCGACGGGGAGGGCGTTACTTCTGCTTGTACATTACTGCGTCTTTTTGCTGTTGCTGAGACACGACGTTGCACTCATGGGCGTTTGGGGGTTTCCTGGGTTGGATGGAGTGCTGGATTTCTGGGTTTCTTATACATGTCAGTCGCACGTTCTATCTCGCAAAGATGGAGTCACGGTCCAAACGACCACACTTTTCTTAGCCGGGTTGTTATAAACTCACTTCAACAATAGAGCAGTTACAAAGTACAAAGTACGGTATTCTTGACTCTCGAATGGCCGTTACCTGATCCCACTAACAGTCAAGTGATGGCTGCCTTTATCCATGAGGTGCAGGAACTCTGAGATGGGAGGTGTGCCGACATTAAACGATGGTATCGACGTCTACTTGAAATACGTAGAAGTACACACTCGGAGTCGGGTATTCTAAAGTTAGGTGCCGATAGTCCGAGACCGCCGATCCGATGGCGGCCCCGCACAAGCTCCGTCAAGTCAACGTCAACTCGGGATCATCGGTTTTCATTCGTCACGCACTCCAAACAGCGAAACATTTGCCTGCCTCGGCGCATGACTCGCTCTCATCTTTCTCGTCCTTGTTGCCAACATATCCCCAGTCGCTGCTTCTATATGACATGTGTCCCAGCGTCTAGAAGCCATCACCCCGCATTCACTCCACCTTGCTCCCCGTATCAACACTGGAAGTCATCGTTGCAACCTGGCGCCAGCAACTAGAGGATTTCTCTGTTGTCTACCCTTGAGTCGTGTACTCAAGCCTCTACAAGGTCGACCTGTCCTCGAACACACCATAACCCAGCTTCGACGGCACTTGACCATGGCGTGGACGTGCTCTGGGGCGTCCAACACGGCGCTCATCGACAACATGTGGAAGAACGGGCTGATTACCGATGCCCGCGTCAAGGAAGCCTTCCTCAGAGTACTGTTCCATCATCCCCAGCATTATACAACCCCCTCTAATTCCTACCAGGTCGACCGAGCTCACTACGCTCCCACCATGCCCTACCAAGACTCCCCGCAACCCATCGGCCACGACGCCACCATCTCCGCGCCGCACATGCACGCCGCCGCCGTCGAGCACATGCTCGGCTACGTCGTCCCCTCGAGCGCGTCGCCGGCCCCGCGCGTGCTCGACGTCGGCTCCGGCTCGGGATACCTGACGCACGCGCTTGCGGAGCTCGTCGGCGACCGCGGGCTCGTCGTCGGCCTGGAGCACATCGAGCAGCTGAAGGCCCTGGGCGAGACCAACATGGCCAAGAGCGCCGAGGGAAGGCGCCTGCTGGAGAGCGGAAAGGTGCGGTTCCGGGTGGGCGACGGGCGCGGGGGGTGGGCCGAGGCGCCGCGGGACGGCGAGGAGGCGCTGGGGACGGCGTGGGATGTCATTCATGTTGGTGCCTCGGCGGTCGAGGTCCATCCGCAGCTGCTGGAGCAGATGAAGGCTCCGGGGTGGTGAGTCGCCGCGAGGCTTTCTATTAGGGGCGCGCTAATCGTCGCAGCATGTTCATCCCTGTCGACGATGACGAGCACGGCTATAACCAGCACGTCTGGCGGATCGAAAAGGACGCCAATGGAGATATTACCAAGAAGAAGCTGTTTGGGGTGCGGTATGTTCCTTTGACGGATGCTCCGAGGAGATGATTGCTGAAGGGTCTGGACGTGGAGTGACACGGTCGGGATGTAAGACAGTTTCGTATGATACCAAGGTACCGATTCACGTTGTATTATCATGTTGAACACAGCATTCAACCCTCCATCCAAGGTCACAATTTATTATCTACTCGTCTGGGCAGGCTGGGGGAGCGACGACCTTGACGTGCTCGTTGCCGGACTCGCATTCGTCGCCCTTGTAGGCGGGAGTCTCGCCGTTGTTGTTTTCGTTTCTAGGCTTGCAGTGCTCGCCTGAGTAGGCCGGGGGGGGGGTCACGACCTCGACATGCTCGTGGCCCTGTTATCTGTTATATATCCAAGAACCCTAGCCTTCAACCGAACCTACGCCCATGCCGAGGCATGGGAGACACTTAGTGATCTAACTCGAACTGAGCGTTGTCTCACGGGAAACAAGAAGGCGAGGACGTTTGAGCCCTGTGAACCGACAAACACAGCGTGCCTAATATCAAACTCGATATTCCCTGCAGATTCCCTGAGTCATGGGGGGGGGGGATCTAGATGCTGAATTTAATGTTTCAGCAGGCTATAGATGTAACGTAGAATGCTGGGGGTTGTTGCTTCGAATGTCGGCTCGGAAGGATCGCAAGAAGCGGCCAACGAGCATTCCGGGTGACTTTTTTTTTTTTTCGTATTTATGCCTCTGGTTTATCAGACGTTTTAGTTCCAAGTTTAGAGGCCCTTAGATAACCGAAGATACAACAGCCAGGGTATTTTTGCAGTTTGAACTTGAAGTCTTTATTGTTTGGTTTTAAATCTGCCTTCCTTGATATCTTCTTAGATGAGGAAAGCAATACAGTAAATATCAAGTCTTTATAAAATAAGTGCTCTTGAACTACGAGTAGCAAGTTGGCTCGATTATTGTTTGTTTCTTTTGTCTGTAGTATAGGCTGTTTTGCCGGAGTAAACGTAGCTTCTTGCTGCAGCAAGACATGCAAGAGAAGCGATGGTAGCAAGGTAGCTAGATATGTCAGTACTTGAACCACTCAAAGCCAAGCATTCAAGATATATTCAATTAAACCCTATAAGCCACCATGTGTAATTGACCCACCGGACAGGAACAGTAGCTGTCGAGCCGGAGGGAAAACTGGGGCCGCGGAGCTCTGCCGGAGGTCGGCGCCGAGTTTCTTCGCCGGCGAAGTTGAGGACGAACGAACCACTTATCCGGCAATTACCTGGACTAGCAGGGTAGCGCGAAGCTACTGTAGATGCGGGTAGATGTGATAGACCAAGCTCCCTCTTCCCGCGGTGCCCTTCCCCAGTCTTTTTTTTTCTTCCCAACTCGTTGACTGGAGGCTGCTGGGTCTCCGCGGAAGCTGAAACCGACGCCGACCATCGGAAGCCGGAACCGACATAATCGGGAGAGGAAGGAAAGATTAATAGAGAACGACAAAGATTGCCCGCCAGGAGGACGCTGTGATGCCCCGCACTGTCGGGTTACCCCGCCGTGGCGTCTTAGACAGCAGTGACATAATATCTATATCTTCAACACCACGACAGCATCACCACGACAGCATCGCGGACACACCTACCTCGCGCTCAAGAAAACACCCCCACAACTACAAGCGGACATGTCCCTCGAAAAAGTCTGCCTCGTTGGCGGCAATGGCACCCTAGGCACCGTGCTGCTCAACGGACTCGTCGCCGCGGGTGACTTCACCGTCAGCGTCGCCAAGCGCGCCTCGTCCAAGTCGTCGCCCGCACACGCCGACGCCGTGAGGCAGATCACCATCCCTGACGACATGTCGCTGGCCGGGCTGACGGCGGCCCTCGGCGGCCAGGATGCCGTCATCGCCTGCTTCCCGCTCGTCGACGTCAGCCAGCACCTCCGGCTCGCCGAGGCATGCTCCCGGGCCGGCGTGCGGCGGTTCGTGCCAGCCGACTTCGGCAGCTGCGACGCCGCGTCGCCCCGCGCCCCGCGCCTGCTGCAGCTGTACCGCGACAAGGACCGCGTGCGGCGGCGGTGCGAGGAGCTGGCGGCGGAGAACCCGGGCTTCGCGTGGACGGCGCTGGTGTGCGGGCACTTCTTCGACCACGGCATGCACGACGGGCTGCTGCACTTGGACCTCTCGAGCAGGACGGCCGACATGCTCGACGACGGCTCCGCGCGCGCGTCGGCGTCGACGCTGCGCCGCGTGGCCGAGGGCACCGTGGCGGCGCTGCGGCGGCCCGGCCCCACGCGCAACCGCACGCTGTACATCCAGAGCTTCTGCCGGTCGCAGCCCGAGGTGCTGGCGGCGCTGGAGCGCGTGACGGGGCCGGCGTGGACGCGGCGCGCCGTCGACTCGGAGGCCTTCCTCGAGGACGCGGCGCGCAAGCTCGAGGCCGAGTGGACCAAGCCCGTCATGGAGGACATTGTGTTTGTGCTGGGCGCGCTGGAGGCCGACTGGACCAAGGAGGAGGGCTTCGCCATGGAGCTGCTGGGGCTCGAGGACGAGGATCTGGATCAAGTCGTGGCCGAGGTTGTGGCCGGCATGGGCAAGCATTAACTAGCGGCCTTGTTGTTGTCAGAGGGTGCTGCAATAGACTAGACATCTGGAAGCATCCGAGTAGAGTCATCTTTGAAAGGAACAGCCTGGACATGGACTTGGAAGTCGAAACAAATAATCGTCCTTGAAATGCTGTCGGGGAGCATCGGGTCATCATTTCTTCTCCCTTGCAGCGTGGCTTCGATCCCGTCCAAGACGAGCAAGCCAGCTTACATATATCAATAAGTAGCTTACATGCCTTGGACTCATGCGTGGCTTCTTACTCCCTAGGCAAATCCTCAAATCTAACATCAGCCTGCACTTCCATTTCTATTTCTGGCACCGGCAGACGGCCCCGTGCAAAGTCCCGAGTTCCGAGTCCCGAGATTGCGGGGCTGTTAATCGTATCCTCCTCTCGGCACTCATCATCGCCGGCTGCGCGAACGGCCTCTTTACCTCCGTGATTGGGCGGCCTTGGAATTGATCAACCACAAGCTCCCCATGGGCCGAGACATTTCGTCCCGCTTCATGTCTAGTTCGCATTTGCTTTTCCCTCTCGTCTTTTCACCCCCTTGCGCTGGATTGCCTCGTCTAGGCCTTGCCCACCGCTAAACACGGCACAGAGTTGCTGTAATATCAGCTGAGAAAGGCTGCTGGAAACCTGCAGCCACCGATGTAATGTGCACTTTTGTTACGAGGATGATGGGCGTCCCGCTTCCGGATGAGGCCGTCTAATCAGCTGCCGCGCTTGGCGGACGGTTGGACATGCTTTGGGAGACCACTGTACTCTGGTTGCTGTTTCACTGGAGAGGGGAGAGAGAAGACCGGCGTCAATGGGTATTTAGAGTGGGATCCTCCCTTGTTGAGGGAACCGCACTTGAACTACACTTTTGAATCAAGTTGATCGTTGGCCGTCGCTGAGACTGTTACTGTTGTTGCTTAGCCATGTGGTCTACACGCTTCATCCTCTCAACTCTGCTGGTTGTGTAAGCACTCTTCAACTCGGAACGCAGACAACACAAGACTGACAGACGTCTCTGACAGAGCCAACCTCTCCTGGGCAAAGAAACCACGCTGTCCCACCGTCACAACCACAGCGTCCATCTGCTCAACCTGCATCCTGCCAAAGTGCCTCTCCCTCTCCACCATCACCAACCCCTCGCACTGCCCGCCCACGATCCCCACCGTGACAACCTCGTACCCCTGCGCCAAGAAGCCGTCGTCGTCGTCGTGCCCCAGCGGCTGCGCTTCGACATCGTACATTTACGCCTCGAGCTACGGCGCGCCGCCGACGACAACAACAACAACAACAACAACAACAACAACAACAACAGCCCCGACTACCACCACCACCACCGCCACCACGACGCCGTGTCCCACCGTGACTTCGGTGCTGGGACACTGCTCGACGTGCGTCATGCCCATGTGCATGGCGCTGTCGACCATCAGCTCCGTGTGCGGGTGTCCGGCGGCGGTGCCGACGCTGACGACGAGCTACGCCTGCGGGACCAAGTGCGTCGGCGGGTGCGGGGGGACCGAGTACGTCTACGAGACTGCCGCGCCGAGTTGCGACGGGCCGCCGCCGTACTGAGAGGGACAGGTAGGGCTGAGAGGAGGAGCGACGCGGCTGGAGTGGAGGGAGTGACGATGGAAGTCTGGGGCAAATTGGACGCCACTTGTTCGTTGCTTGGATGGTCATCTTCAGCCCTGCGTATATGATGGAGCTAGAGGGTTAGTGAGTTGATTAGCAGAGGCGTCGTCACCCGTCGACGACAACAGGGTTGGCGCGAATAAAGTCGGAGATGCCACGGCAAGTTCACGACAGGGTTCCTGTTAGGCTTTGGGAAGGGTTCATGAGACCACTTGTGACTAGACTTGCCGCATAGTCGGGATAAGCAAAATGAGCAACTAGTGTACGTAGTAGAGACTGACAGACAAGGCCCCCCCAAAGAGCAGCAATAAAGACTGCGTGGACGTTGGGCGACAACCGGGGACAAAGGTCTGTGCAACTCCTCGCACTGTATTTCGGGCCCATCCAGGCCTCCGGCATTTGGGCTTTAGGCTAGCTTAGGCACCCGGTCAACAGGGGCCAGAGGCAGACGGTGGCTTGCACAGTGCTCCCAAGTGACGTCGGCAGTGCGCGTCCATCCGAGGCCGGAGAGACATGGCAATGATACGTCACCGGGATGGCCACGAATCCCACCATGCTCCATTCGAAAACCATCTTGGCGAAGAAGGCTTTCCCTCATTTGCGTCTTCCTCGGCGCATGTCTCACCGGGGCTCACCCTGACCAAACTGACAGGCCGCTGATGCAAGCTTGCTGGCTGACGGGTCGGACGGAGCTCTGCCAAGGAGCCTCCAGCTGCATAATACTATGTTGTAAGAGATTCTGGAACAGCAGCAACAGCGTGCTTCCCGTTGGCTTGGCTTGGCTTGGCTTGGCTCTGCCAGCCACTGGTATTATTATTACTGTATGTACTTCGTACTGCTACTGCTGCACCACTTCGTACTACTGTATCATATGTCCACAGTCCGCATCAACAGAGCACCCTGCCGTCGACGCCCAAAAAAAAGGCACAGCCCCCGCGAGCTGACGTTGAATTTTCGCCGTTCGCCGTCTGCCGTCTGCCGTCTGCATCCCGCTCGGTGTTCCTTTTGATCATCGCTTTGCCTGGCGGGTGTCTGTTTGTTGTGGCATCGCCTTTCGCCAAGAACCTTCCTGCTCCTTCGCCCACGTCGTCGGTTTCGCTCGTTGCTTGAATACTGAACATCTGCCGCGCTGTTCCCTGGAAGCAAGGGATCCAACCAACCCACGGACTCGTTCGCACTATTGGATTTCTCCCGACCTTGATCCTCCTTTGCCCAAGTCACCAGCAAAAGACAGCTACTCTTCCGGAGACAATACCCTACACACGTCAGGGAGGAATCCGCGCAAGGGCGGTGGATTCTATTTAACCAGAGTCGTCCCCCTTCCGCGCGTTCACTCTCCCCCCTCTCCTCACCTCACCTTACTTAGTACCTAGTAAGGTAGCTTATCCGTCCGTCGTCGCACCCGAAAATGGAGGCCCGCTCCCTCACCTCCGTCAACAACCTCGCGGCCAACCCGCCGATGTACCCCGTCAACCCGACCGACGAGCGCCAAGATCCCTTGACTCTGTACATCTCCCGCGTTCCCGGCACTCGAGGTAAGATGCTCCGGACTGCTTGCGCCCAAGACGCACCACTGACCGTTGGCAGATGTCATCCTTTCCCCCTTTAAACCCCAACTCAAAATCGTCTCCTCCGAGGACGTCGCCAGCTGCCTCTACTACATCCACCTGGAGCACCCCCCCGCCGACCTGTCCAACGCGGCCCCGATCCGAGATGACGGCTTCCGGTCCTCCAGTGACGAGGGCTCCTCCGCCAGGAACATCCCCCGAAAGCCTCTGCCCGGGTCCGCCAATCCCATGACCCCCAACCGCGATAGCTTCCTCCCGGTCCATGTCCCTGGCAACGAGAACCACGACCCTATGCGCCGCCGTGGCCATACCGTCAACTCCACCTTTGACGCCGCTCGCTCCCCTCCGCCGCCATACGATCACGATCCCCGACTAAGCCTTGACGAGCGGCCCGTCGATCACAAGCCACAGCCTTCACCTCTCCGTCGTCTTAATACCGTGTCTCGCAAGCCTCACGGCCCCAGGAACATGGATTTCAGCTCCTTGAGGGCTCCCCCCACACCTCTCGCCGAGACGCCGCTTCCTGCCTTTACAGAATCGCACGTGAACACGGACGATGGAGATCGAGTGCCCTTCCAAACGCCCAACCCCAAGCGAGCGAGCTACCAGAGCCGATCTCCGTCGCCGAGGAAGCCCGGAGACCCATCGTTCACCAGGCCATTCACACTAGCTCTGATTCGTCGTGATCCGAGCACGGGAAACCAGTGGAACGTCGCCCACGTCTCGTCCTACCAGTCGGAAACACCGCAGCCCGAACAAGATGAATCCGGTCCATTCCTTGCCAACGTGCCACCGGTTGCCCAGTCGCACATTCCCGCCGCAAACCCTCCCATCAACATTCAGATCGAGACCTTGGGCTACGGCAGATTCCGCAACATGCCTACGAGAAGGAGCTTCGACGCTGGCCCCGGCGATGGAATCCCCGCTGACGAGAGCGTGCCCCAGAACGAAGGCGCTGTGCTCTCAAGACAGGTGCTGATGGGCTACGCGAAATCGTGGTCCAGCAATTTCGGCAAGAAGCGGAACCAAGAACCACGGGAACATAGTCGCCATGGGAGCGTAAACTCGGTCACCTCGGTTGGCTCGGCAGACCTTGCCCCCGAACCACAGACTGCTCTGGGACAACCCGGCCCGGGGATGCGACCTCGCGGATACGTCTTCACCAGCCCGTGGAACGGGAGATGCGAGTTCCGGACGGGAACCACGGGCCGCAGCGTCCGATGCTATCACATCTTGCACGACGGGAGGCCGGCCATGAATGCTCTCATAGATCAGGGGGTTCCCATTCAGCAGCTGGGGCTGGGAGGCACCATGGCCCTCAGCGAGCTGCGCTTTAACCTACCCAGCGTGGAGCTTTTCAAATCCTCCGAGGGGCGCGAGGAAGTCAAGTCTCAACTTCAGGGGCACTTCAGCAAGCTCCTGCAAAAGCTAGACAGCCGCAACGACAGCGACGACGACGACGACGACGGCATGGTCTCGCCCTTTGATGTGAACCTGGGCAAGGAAAAGGCTGGGGGCGGCAACCGCGGCAAGCGAGCCAAGATGGGGAAGCTGATCATCTATCCCAGCGGGATGAAGATGCTGGATCTGGTGGTGGCGGCCAACATGGGCCTTTGGTGGAGAGCCTGGGAGAAGAGCTTTTAAGCGTTGATATGTCTGGCATGGAACGATATCTACTGTAATGTGCTGGCGTTGGCAATGATAGGATAGACATGTATACCCGCGAGACACGACGTAACGACTACATGGACCACGGATAATGAATTGGCTTTCTGGGAGCACTTTCACACCTTCACACTTGCACACTGAGGGGACTCTGGCATACTACTAAGTGCATTTTAATAATACTACGACAATAGAACACAATTACGTTTACAAAGGTGGCAAAATAGTCATGTCGTCGGCATTACGACGTAACTTGGACAATGATCGACGTAATCCGTTGGTCAGTTGCGGAAGCAGCCGCACGTGATCTGTCACGCGGATGCCCGCCACCAATCAACTGCCCAGCATTGTAATCCCACCCCCGGGCCTGAGCAACTTTCCGAGCCGACACATCACGAAACCAACGTCCAAATCCTCGCCGCTCCGCCCTCACGCTTCCGCCTCGACCCCAACCCGCCCAATTGGCCTGCCGTCAATTGCCCTCGCCTCGCCTAGCTCTCCATCTCCGGCCTTCCTTTCCTCCCGCCATGGCGCCGCTGGCTTCTTCCGCCGCCGCCATGCTCGCGCGCCGACAGCTGCCCCGGGCCAGCACCGCCGGCTCGCCGCTCGCCATGATGGCGCTGCGAGCCCAGCACCAGCACCAGCACCAGCACCACCAGGTGCGCGGATACGCCACGCCCAACGGCCCGCCGCCCGCCAACTTCCGCACCAGCAGGAAGGTCACGTGGACCTGGGACAACGAGAGCACGCTCGATCGCATGGGCAAGTTCTTCCTCATGACCGAGATGGCGAGGGGGATGTACGTCCTGCTCGAGCAGTACTTCCGACCACCGTACGTAGCACGGCCATGCCTTGGCTTTCCTGGCACGATCTTGGTTGGCATCTGTTTTTGTGCTGACGAGCCATTAGCTACACCATCTACTACCCCTTCGAGAAGGTATGATACACGCCTCACACCCGGACCGTCCGGGCGGTAGACTGACCGATGCAACCCCAGGGCCCCATCTCCCCCCGATTCCGAGGCGAGCACGCCCTGCGACGATACCCCTCGGGCGAGGAGCGCTGCATCGCCTGCAAGCTCTGCGAAGCCGTGCGACCCCCGCGAATCTCTCATCATCTAGCAGTCCGTACTGACCCCCCGACAGATCTGCCCCGCCCAGGCCATCACCATCGAGGCCGAGGAGCGAGCCGACGGCTCCCGACGAACCACGCGCTACGACATCGACATGACCAAGTGCATCTACTGCGGCTTCTGCCAGGAATCCTGCCCCGTCGACGCCATCGTCGAGAGCCCCAACGCCGAGTACGCGACCGAGACGAGAGAGGAGCTGCTATACAACAAGGGTACGTTTTCCATCTCTACTTTCCCTTTTTTCTTTTTTCTTTTTTCTTTCCTACCCGGTTCTCCGCCAGTGGATGCTCAATCGAGTGCCATTGTCCCTTTTTTACCATGTCCCGGGCATCTCCAAGCCCTCGAGTGGCCCAGACCGGAGATGCGCGGTTTTGCCAAGACCACCTCGGCTAACACGCCTCCAACAGAGAAACTCCTTTCCAACGGCGACAAGTGGGAGCCCGAGCTCGTGGCCGCCATCCGAGCAGACTCGCCGTACCGATAAACAACAACTAACGCAACGGCACCACAAAAAACTCACGACGACACATTTTATCTGTTTTGGTTCCCTTGTATCTGGCTTCTCGTCGTTGTAGGACTTCCTGGAGGGCAGCAGCACATTTTGTCTTGGTCCCTGCGGCGGATGGACAGCGGATACTCGACGGCGGGCAGTGGGCGGCATCTGGACGGGAGGTGCGGCGTGTATATAATCTAGAGCTTCAAAACGCCCTTTGTCACTGGTCATTTCACTGTTTGGTTCGTCTAAGAGACAGAAGTGCGAGTTGCTGTCAAAAGCATAGCATGTGTAGTTGCTAACGTATGCTAATCTTTAGGAGCAGTTTATCGTGAATGTTGGATATCAGGGGTGAGTCTGAAGCTCCCGATATGACATGCGTCTGGCTGACCCGTAATCGCAGCCCAAACTCGTCTCAACGTCAATACCATCTGTCCTTGATAACACCGAAACTCAGCACTCCCATCTCTCCACCTTGCCCTCCTTGGCCGCACTCAACATCAGCTCCATCAGTCCGGCACCCACCTCTCTCATCCACTGGTGATACTGCTCCTTGCTGGGATAAAACGGGCACGGCGCCGCGGTGCTCTCCCCGCCAAACTCGAGTGGTATCCCGCGCACCTTGCCGGCGCCGCACTGTCGGCCGTAGTACCGGCCTAGGGCATAGTCGGTACTGGTGCCCGATGTCGGGTACAGGGACACCGACTCCTGCACCACGTATGGCGTGCGGCCCGCCGACGCCATGGCCTTTTGCATGCGCTTGGCCAGCGTGCGCTGGGCGTTGAGGTCCTTGGCCTCCAGGTACTCGCGGTACTTGCTGTCCGGGGGATCGGTACCCACGATGCCGCGCTTCCCGTCGTAGGCGGTGTTGGTGAAGTTCTGGCTGGGGTCTTTCGTCTGGGCGTTGTCGTCGCCCCAGCCGTACATGATGGCTCCGCCAAACGAGTGCAGGTCGAGGATCCACGACAGGCTGGGGAAAGAGTCCAGCACCCACCCCACGCTCTGTGTCTCGGGCTCGGATAGTGGTGCTGTGCCGTGGAAGACTTCGCTGCCAGGGTCATCCGACGCGGTAGCCCAGAGGTCGGCCTTTGGGCTGAAGGCGCTGGTGTAGTTCCAGACAAAGTCAAAATTGCGGTTCAGGTCGACACCTATCTCGGCATCGCCTGAGCTGTTGCTTGCGGCGCTCGCCGGGTTGCGGTTCTTGCGCCAGCACGAGTCGGTCGCCTGGTCGTGGGCCACGCCGTCGGGGTTCACTAACGGCAAGATGACGATGCCAGCATCCAGCGCAGCGACAACCTGGCGGTGCGAGTAACTTCGGTTGCCGTAGCGGACGCCGGAGCGCGCGAGGCGGGCATGCAGCAGGTCGGACAGGAAGTAGACGACATCGTCGGGGCCGCCACGCTCACGGGCGTGGATGCCAGACATGATGAAGACGCGGGGATCGTGGCCAACGCGCGCCCCTGTGAGCGAGACGTTCTCGAATGTCTTGTACGGGGACGTGAAGAGCGTGACATCGCGCTTGAAGGTGCGCTTCAGGCCGCGGAGGGCCGAGGGGATCTCGCGGGTGTTGAGGATCGACTTGAGGTCGCGGTCGTGCACGCCCAGGCCGGCGGGGGCCATTGTTCCGTTGCCGAAGCGGTCGCCAGAGCCAACGGGGATGTCACCACGGGGAAGCTGCGAGGTGCGGAGGGCGTTGAGGCCAGGGTTGAAGTCGGAGGGGATGAGGCAGGGCGAGACGCCTGCGGCCAAGGCTGCGATGGTGAGGATGGAGGAGAGCTTCATTGTGAAGGAAGCTGATGATGAAGGGCTAGGTCTGTTGGTTGTGCTAAGGTGAGGTTGGTTGTAGAGTTGCAGGATGGATGAGAATATAATATAGCGGTGCTCTCTCTTCCCTCCTGCCTAAGGTACCTAAGTAGGCAGTTGCCAAGTGAGGAAAGACGCAGTGAATCACTGTCAACCTTCCACGTCACAGGACTTGTGATCCGATCGCTCCTTCTCAGATACTGCTTTGCCTAGCTACCTACTAACTTGGACGTGTAAGTGTCTGCACGGGATACGTCTGCACGGAATACGTCTGCACGGAATACGAGTTTGCCCCGAGGGCCACCCCTGCTGTGGAACCAAAAGCCATCCCGTCTATCGGATATTGAAACGTGGAGTCTCAACTGGTTTGTAGTTGATTGCTCGGTTTTACGGGAGAACGGCCCGGGGTGTTAGAGAGCGGACACGCGAGGCCGTACAGGATCCGCAAACTTAAGGGGATGGATGGCAGTTCCTGGAGGTGCTTGCTAAACAGGTGTGCACTATTCGAGTATTACAACTCACACGAGGTAGAGTCCCCACGTTTGTCTAATTCTTTACTTGGAGGCTGGTGACTCAAGTAGTCTATGACGGGACGTCCCTTTCTCATACCGGCTTGAGATGCTGGCACGAATATTCACATAGAGTCAGCCAGGTCTGCGTCTCGTTGAGTTGCACTTCCTACCTGCCACCAGTTATGGGATCGCTCAGCTCATTTGCGACTTCAGCTACCTACCTGCCCATGCATCCCATAGACCTCGACAACAAAGTACAACTAATACGCCCAGTTCTACCCCCAGGGAAGCGGGACCAATGAGGGCCAAGTCGATTATGCTGACTTTGGCAGAACAAACATGGGGGAGACAGCCAGACCTTGGGCCCTACACAGCAATTGAGCGCTCAAAAACGCCTTTAAAAATCCGAAAAGGGCTGCATAATAGAAACGAAATATCCCGCTTCTCATCGTTCAGCTTTAGTGTTCATTCAACCCTCATGGCCCTTCAAAAAGCCACGGCCCTGCCCCCAACCCGCACCCCAGGAATACTTATCCTCGGGACCCACGATCCAATAACGGCACAGCATCGCAAACTGACGTTTACACCGCGGGTACAAAGTACGTACCCGGGCGCACGTGACGCTCCAATCCCAGCTTAGCTGCTCCGACTCTCCGCGACCTCCAACAACGAGAAATTTATCATCACCACTTCCAGCATCCCCCGAACCTCATCAACCCGCCCGCCCGCCACCAGCCACCCACCTTCCCTCCTTCTTCCCTCCCCCACCAGCAATTGAGAAACCGACTGCAGCCATGTTCCGCTCCGCCGTCCTCCGCTCCGCCTCGGCCGCCGCCCGTGCCGCCCTCCGGCCCGCCATCGCGCAAAGGACCGCCTTCGCCGCCGCGCCCCGGGTCGCCGTCATGCCCAAGATCCAGAGCTTCCAGGCCGTGCGCATGTACAGCGCCGGCGGTGCTCTCAACAAGGAGGAGGTCGAGGGCCGCATTGTTAGCTTGCTACAGGGCTTTGACAAGGTGAGCTTCCCCGGGGAATAGTGAGGGGACTGGGAGATGTGGCCGGTCAATTCGGTCTATTCGTCGGATGCATGGGAGAAGCATGACAGGGTTCGACGCTTCAAGCGTTGTTCTCGTGGCATCTCGTCTGCCATGGCCGCATCTACTCCCATCATCCCCCGGCCCACGAATCATCTTCGGACACAGAAGCTAACCACTCTCCCTCACAGGTCAACGATGTCACCAACGTACGTCCCCGATAACACCCTCCTTAGTCGCCCTCCCACGAAACCCATAGGACCTCCATCTAACCCCCGTCAACAGATCAAGCCCACCGCTCACTTCGCCAACGACCTCGGCCTCGACAGCCTCGACACCGTTGAGGTTGTCATGGCCATCGAGGAGGAGTTTAGCATCGAGATTCCCGATAAGGATGCCGACACTATTCACTCGGGTATGTCTCTATTCCCCTCTAGTTAACACGACCCCACCTAACTCGCTCTTCTCTCCAGTCGAGCAAGCCGTCGAGTACATCCTCAAGCAGCCCGACGCCAACTAAACTCTCCACTCCCATAAATCACCCCCATGTACAATTAAACCCCCCATATCAGGAAAACCCCCCTTTGCATCTTGGACATGTTGGGAGCCCAAAAAAAAAAACCCCAAGAAACCGTCTTGTGCAAAGGCGCCGACAGGGGAGGGGCTTCCGGCGCGTCACCATTCTCTCGGGTTGGACCACCACCAAGCGGGTTTTTAGTAACAGAGCTGAGAAGAGATGACGACGAGCGGGAGTAGGTCAGCTTAAGGGGAAGGGGATTTGTGTTTGGTTTTTCCAGGCGGGATGGGCCTAATTTCCCCTCTCATCAAGCAGCAGTCCCGAGTTGAAGCTGATGCGCGGCCTCGGGGAGAGTTGTGTGAATCGTCGTGGCCCTTGAACCTCGGGTTTGACTGTCTGGGCTTTGAATGTCTGGGGCTTGTACTAGTGTATAGAAATCTTATGCTCACTTACCCTCCGTCTCTACCTATTGCGGACGTTTGACTATGTTATCAATGAGACTATCAACCCCTGGCAGACACATCCGACAACCCCATTCGCCACTACGGTCAGCCTCTCCTCCAATCACTTGGTCAAACATGCACCACCAGGGATCTTAATAGTACCTTCAGCGGAGTTGCGTCATGTATTCCCCTTGGAGCATCATATGTTCCCTTCAATAGTGATCGTATACTTAAACACGGCTCCCGTAAATTCATTTCCCATCGCTTCCGTTCCATGCATCATGCACCTCTCCAAATAAATAGCCAGATTCTCTCAAATCTTCTTCCTCTGTACATGTATACGTGCCATACATACTCTCGGCGTCGTGTCGCAGCGAGTCATCCGTCATCTCGTCTGCCCCTGCTTTAAGGCAACCAATCCGCCGTCTCCCCTATCTCATAACGCTTGTATTTTTGGGAATCCAGAAACCCCCAAACACCAGAACCAAAGCCCAGCTCGCATCGATTAGCCCGAAAACCGTCACTACATACATCCCTGGCCATTTGGCTCCCGATATAGCAATACCGAGAAGCCACAGAGCATATGGGGCTGTGAATTGCAGCAAATCAATCTCCTTCGCTCTCACATGTCGAGCGTAGATGACCACCCCATGTAAAGAACCAAAGCGGGCCAAAACAAAACAACCAAAGGGCAAACTCCCCCATCCCTGAGATGGAAAAATAAACAAAAAAATATATAAAAACTCCACGCCGTGTATCCTGTATCCTTTTGGAGTCCGAGGCCAAAGACTTGCAATGAAACACCTGATTTTCTCTTTCCGTAAAAGGTCAATGCTGCTGAATGGAGAGCCTAAAGGGTGATGCAAATCTGCGTACTCCATGTTGGAGGAAATCCAACGGTGTCGTATAGCCGTTGATGGTATTTTTGAGGTGGTTGTAGCCGGTCAGCGTCCTTGCCATGGTCGTCTATCAGCTATTACCCAAGCATGGCTCGTTTTATTGTCGTCGTATTGACATCGTCCATTCGAGGAGAGAAATCCACATCAGAACCTAGGCACCAGTTCATCGACCACTGACTGGTACCGAGTCCCTTGGTCCCTTGGTGCCATTGGTCTGGCCCTTGCCCGACACAACCCCGGCATAGCTACTCCAGGCACCCATGCTCAGGCCGGCGGACGACCGTTTCGGGGTTTTGGCGGCCGTGGACGTTTCGCCATCCTCCTCCATGCCCTCCATGTGGAACATCTCATCATCCTCGTTGATGGGTGTGGTGAACCTGTTCATGGTCGAGCTAATGCTGCCGCTCGAGACGTGGCGCTCGATGCCGCGCTCTCTACCGATGGGGCTGATGGGGCTGATGGCACTGACGGGACCTCGAGCAGCTGACGGGTGTAGCAACGGGCTAGATCCCCCGGTGCTGTCGTCGAGGTGGTTGCGCTGGAGTTGCTGAGAGAGCATTGACATGGAATCGCTACCGCTGCGCAACGAGGAAGGGCGGACCAGGCCGTTGGAGTTGTTCATCTCTTGGGCGAGAACCGAGTTTCGCAATGGGCTGCCAACATGGCCAAACGCCGAGGCGGCACCTCGCGCCGACCGAGTAGAATCCTCCTCTTCCTTCTGTCGCTGGAACATGGGTCCCCATCGGCTGGGGCTGGACCCGATGGGGCTGCCGTACTTGCTGAGGCCGTCTAGGCCTGCGTCGCTGTCGGCTCGCATCGAGCCCCTCCGGGCCTTTTCCGCGGGGGTCAACAGGTCCTGCAGGTTCTCGGGCACGTAGTTCTCGGGGAGGTTGTCGTCGTCATCGCCAAAGGCGAATTCGGCCTCCCAGTCTCTGTCGACAGATGTGGTCTTGGGCATGCTAGAGCTGAGCATTCGTGGCTTGGAGAAGCGGGACGAGTGCATAGCTCGTTTCCCAAAGTACTCATCCACGTTGCTCTGATGAGAGCTGGGCGGGCTGTTGGGCAGGGGGGCGGTGAGGTGCTCCGAGGAGCCAAAGGCGGAGGTATGCAACAGCTTGAGCGTTTCGGAGGTGCGGGAGTCCTTGGCGTTGCTGAAAGACTGGGAAGGTGACTCGAGACCGAATTTGGAAGGGACCGAGGAGGGCCACGGGGCGGCGGGGAACCGGGCAGCGTTGGAGATGCCATTGGAGTCGAACGAGGCGGGGAGAGGGGCGTCGAGGACCGACAGGCCCTTGCCGTTGACGGGGGACAGAGCAAGGCCGAAGCGGGAATCTTCCTCCCGAGGCGAGCCGTAGGCGGAGCTGGTGTACGACATGTCGATGGTGGGCAGGCCATTCTCGAGGCTGGGCTGGCGGGCCAGACTATGCTGCGGGTCATCGTAGGGATAGGCCGAGGTGTACGCGGGGACGTCCGCGCGGTAGAGCGAAGTGGTGAGGGCGCTGGTGGAGGGCTGGTTCTGCGCGGAGGCGGGGTTGGCCCGGCCGGCGAGACTGATGGGCGAGGTACCTATCGTGACGCCATTCTTGCCGTAGTTGATGCGTCGGCCGTCGGGAAGGACGTGAATGTTGGCGCACTTGGGTCCGAATTTGCAGTTTCCCTGTGTGGCGAAAGGCAATTGTTAGAATTCAACGCGTTGCCAGGGGGGGGAGGGGAATTGGGGGTTGGGTGGCGGGTAGCAGCGGGCGACATGAGGGCGCCGGTGATATGGCGCACGCACCTTAGCGAAGTATTTGCAGACGTTCTCGGCCGCAGCGCCGAGGTCGTGGCTAAAGGGACAGGCATTGCCGGCCTGGCAAGCGCCCTGGCGAAAGAACTTGCACGGGACGTGAGCGGTGTCTGTCATGATGAGCTGGGTCAGTTGCGAGTGGGACAAGGAAGATGCGACGGAGAGAGCGATGGCTCGTCGCGCATGGGGGGGGGGCCGTGTGCAACATACTCGGAGGGCTTCGGGGCCCATCGAAGCGGGGGGTGGTGGACGCGGGAGTCATGGGAGTGGCCTGGGCTCCGTTGGCGTTGCCGTTGGACGAGGACGAAACGTTGTTGAGACTGCCGCTCCGGGCGTGACGATATTCGGGCATGGCGGGAGGTGAGGGCGACGTGTGGGAGAGTGGGAGGCGCCGAGGCGGGGTAGTGTAGAGGAGGAAAGGGGAAATGGAAGCAGCTGAAGCAGAGGAGGAGCAGGTTCGGAACGCGGAAGCGGAGGCGGAGGCTGAGGTGAGGGTTGCGCGAATGCTTGCGTGAAGGCGGCGGCGGAGCGGGCGGCAAAGAGGGTCCGTCCCTCTCGCTGGCCTGCCTTTGGAAGGGCACGAAGCGCTCGAAGGGGTCGTTGGAGGGCTCGAGGAGGGCGTCGGTGGGCGCAAGGTGGGGGTAAACGGCGAGCGCCGGGCTTGTTCGGGTGCAGCCTGGGCGTCTGTTCTGGGCAGGCGGGCGAACGAGCGATGGATGAGTGATCTGTGAGCGACCGGCGTGGGCGATCCGGGCGTGGGACGAATAGGTATTAGTGGTGGTGGTATAGCGGCGGCGGTAGTGTAGTAATCGCGAGTCAAACCCGAGTTTGGAGTATAGCCAGGGTTTTGTCGGAACGATGTTGACTGCGGAGGTGTTGAAGGTGACGGCGATGGTGATACTGCTGAAGATGGCAAGATTCTTGGTGTTTCTGCAGTTGCGGGAAGAGAAGGACGAGGATAGAGGACCTGAGGGGGAGCGATGGTGCCAACGGAGGTTGTTGCTTGCATCAACTGGCAGTCAGCCGGCATACCTAACTGCTGTGGTAGCGCTGTAAGCTGCTGCGTAGGGGTAGGTAGCCAGGGCACCTTGGTGGGGGGTTGGAGGGGTTGACCCGCTAGTTCGTCGGCCTCTGGCGGGTTGCGGGCGGGCGAGTCAGTGGGATCGTGCCCTGGGAATGGGAATGAATGGATGTATCCAATTCAATATCTGTCCCGGGTGGATCCACAACGATAAGATTGGATGCTGTGTAGGGGAAACCCGGGTTCCAGTTGGGGGGCGTGTAAGTTGGGTGTGTAAGTCGTGTGTATAAGTCGTGTGTATAAGTCGTGTGTATAAGTCGTGTGCTATCTTGGATGGTTACAGTGGGAGCGACAGTTTGTGTTGTTTGCGGGACAGGCCTAAGCATCAACACCGGCGGGACAGACGGTGCCTGTGTGTAAGAGGGAAGCGAGCAACTTATGTGAGATGAGTTGGGGAGAGGGTGGGCACTTGTTTGGCACGCGACCCAAGATGCTCGTCATCGATAGAAAGAGTGCTAGGGAGGTGGAAGAAGAAAAATGAAGAAACCGGGAATGATCCAAGGGGACACAGCCATGTTAAGCAGTTTGTCCTAGAGAAATCTGGGCCGGGGCTCCTGGGCCTTTTATTACTTGCCTTGCAAAGACAGACAGATACACACACACACACACACACACACACACACACTCATACGCAGAGACACGGAGGGCCTGGGAAACTGCTAGAGAAGGCAGACAAGCAGGTAAGTAAGTAAAAGCTGCCCCATGTGCCTGTTTGTTGGTCGATGGTCGGCGGGTCTGTTGATGTGGTCGTTGTAATGGTGGTGGTCCACAGAGTACTTCGTACTTTGATGTGCCATGGGATGGATGAGATCCATAACCAAGCACACCAAGGTAGCCAAAGTTGAAACCAGTCTCAAGGCCGCGGCGGGTCTCGTCGAGGAACAAAGTCCGGCACGGCAGGACAAGGCCCGGGAATCCAGATCCCTGAGCACAGAGACCCGTGAGACCCCCCCCCCCCCCCCCCCCCCCCCCCCCCCCCCCCCCCCCCCCCCCNNTACCCCCCCCCCCCCCCCCCCGACCTCCCATCCTTCTGCCCATCTGTCTGGTCACTCGGAGCCCGGCGTCGCAGGTATCCACTACGAGGCCCGGCGTGACGGCCCAATGTATATTTTACATTTATATTCCATGTTGTCGTCGTTGGCTCCTTTTACCGACACCTACCTAGCCTGGGATGGCTTGCCAAGCTATGGAATATAAACTTCTGAGTAGTTATGCTGTGTGCGCTGCAGTTTTCCATTTTGCTTGCTCGCTCGCTCGCTCTCGCACGAGGCGGATCGAAGCCCAAACGGGCGCGAGCAATCGTCGAATCATGTCATGTCAGGTCAGCCTGGCTGGTCACACACACTTTCGGATTGGGTGGAGGCATGTTTCCGCCCGTTTGGGGGTTTGGAGGTGTTCATCTCAGCTGAAGTTTTGTCGATAGTCAGTCGTATCTCTGTCTCACTCTCAACTGCAGCAAAGGGGATGGCGGGTTGTTCCCGGTCTGAGGTGCCTTTAAGCTCCTGTATACGTAATTCTGAACCACAACGCTTCCTCCGCCTGGTGCCGCCATTCCTTTCTCCTTCTGCTCCGTTCCTTTCGTGGGTGGCCTCCACGATGGCAGGATAGATAGACAGACTCGCTCACGGAAGTACGGTAGGCCCCGGACTCGTGGCCCCATGTTACTCACGCAAGTCGCATCCTCCCGCCCCTCCTCCTCTTCTTGCACTGTTGCACCGTTTCATTCTCACTTCCCCGCCTCATGGCTGGCCGGACCTTGTTTAAGTTGGGGATTTGCGCGGATGGGTGGGAGAGATGTGCCGCTCCCTACCACTCTATGAATGGTCACCAGTCCCCCCCCCCCACCCCTCCACCCATCCATGGCGATGATGTCCGCAATTCACCTCTCGTACATCCCAATGCCGTGCGCACCCTCCACAACTCCATGATCCCGGGGTCAGACAGACACAGACACAGACACAGCACAAACGCAATAAACGGAGGGAAAAAGTCCGGGGCAATGGACTTCCTCCCCTGAAGCTTGCTCAGCATCTCGCGTTGATCCTTGTCCCCCAACCCATCCCGGTCTTCCAACTGAAAGTATCTCGCTATGAACCACGCAATCCACTGAAAGGCGAGTCCCGGGATATCAGAGGGCCTCGCCTGACCTTTCTGCTGTGTTCGCCGGCGCAGACCAGGATTCAGTCACGACTCACAAGAACCATGCAGCGTCTCTTGAGAATGGCATTGCCCGCGTTTCGTCCGGCCTCGCTTCGAGTACAACAGGACCACACGGATACACTCCGCGTCCGAAAGAGTCGCGTTCCATTGCATCCGAACACGGCACCCCTGTCTCGTCCACACCTTGCCCTACCTTGCCCTGCCTGCCTTGTCTTGCCTGCCCCATGCCCCCCATCCTATCCCATCCCATGCCTGCCTCATGCCCACCAACCGTCGACGATCAAGGCAGATGTCGGCCACTATCCCCAACTCAGCCCGCCTGGTAGTGCGACCGTGAGCCATGCATGCATGATCGATAGTGTCGCGGTCGTTGAGCTCGTTCAATACTCGGCCGAGCTTAGCCCAGCCTTGCCGCGCTCAGCCCGCCTGATTCGGAGCCCAGCTTGCGCAGCTTGCCGTGGCGATGCGCTCCTACGCTCCGTCAGGCCAACCTCCGTGCTGAGTTATACTCCGAGGCCCGTGCGAGTGACGGACCGGTTGATGCCATTACGGGTCCTGCAGTAGAATCCCATCTGAGTGAGCTAGTGCTGGCGGCTTATCGCTTGGTGTAATTAGGTAGCATCGTCTCGCACAACCCGATCCGTGACCCGATCCGTGCTTCCGCAGTGAGGGTGAGAGGAGAACATATCTACATCTCCGCATTGAAGGGACTGAAACGCTAAATCGCCCAGGCCGGCCGCGCCAACAGAAAAATAAACAAACGGGCACACAGAAAAGACACAAAAAGGCATCCCTCGCTCGATCCATGCTGTGCGTCGACTGACGCCATTCTGCAGCATCTAAGGCGTCGGGAACGCAGCATACCCGATACGGGGCAGTCTAGTGCGCCTCGCGCGGGTCGTCCAGCGTCCCCCGGCCAGGCTCCCAAGCTCCCAGCGCCCGCTGACGCCGCCTGGACGTCTGGAATCACTGGAGTTACAGGGGAGCATCCTCCATTGTCGCCGGGGTCCATCTTGGCGTGCGGTCCGAGCGCCTTCCCTTTGCGTCTGCCAGAAATAGACCCCGCATGGGAATTGACCTCCCCAACTGCCTTAGGCAAACCCTCCACTGACGGGAAAAAGCATGTAACTATTCGACCTCCAACTCCTCCGCTTTCAACAACTGCTCTCCATTCCACAAATTTGTTTACGACGCGCACACACACGCACGCATGCACACCCATACATTCACGCACACGCAACACACATACAAACACAGAATCAAGTCGTCACATAACCACCCACCCATCCACTCACACAACCACCCACCCATCCACGCATCTTGGCGCCCTCACTCTCTAACTTGCCACTCGCCGCGTACCCACCTCCTCAACCACTGCAGCTTTTCACTCCGTCTGGCTTCATCAGCTTCCCTGGAACAGCTTGGGACCTTGCGGCTAGGGCGTCGGACTTAAGAGGAGTTTAGGGCTTACACGGTCCATACGTCTGTTGTCTCTTCCAGGTTACCTAGGTACCCTTCTCTTCCACTGACTGACACCCTTGCCCATCTTTGCTTCTTCTCGTCTCTCTATTTCCAGTTCGTCCCCTCTTGGCCAGTTTCCGCTCCTCCATCTCTCTATCCTTGGTAAGCCGCCTGTCATCTCTCAAGCTATTCTGTCTGCGAGGTTGGCTGTGATGTCGATGACCCAAATCGGACGTTGGCATCTCACACAAGCACACTCATATACCCCCCCATCCAGTTAGCTAGCGGACTACTCTCTAGCTCCCCGACTATTGGACGTAGCTCCGCATCCCATCGAAATGACCCTGCCGCTCTGTTACTTTGCATCTCTCCTCTCTCTCTGCTAACTCGCCAAGATTTCCGCCGCCTGCAGGAGTTCGCACTTTCAACGGGATGGATTGATCGGCCTGCGATCTTCGACCCTGCAGGAAAACGTCTCTCCTAGTCGTATATCCGCTCCTCTCACAGCCCACGCGGATCCAAACCGCATGTCAACAAACGCAAAACGCCATCATAATGGCCAAACGTGCCAATAACGCGCCAGCCCCCGAAATGTTCTGGCTGGGAAGCGCCACTTTCTCGACTAGGTGTACCCATCCTCAGCCTGGAATGTCTCAGGCGGATGACCACACCACAGCCATCATCACCACCACCACTACTTCACTACATCACCACCATCATGCTCGGGAACCCACATCCCTCATTCGCCTCCTCCCGGTTCCCCACCACCCTCTTCTCCCGGCCGCGTGCTAGTGTGAGCCGGTGCCCGCACTCCCCAGTCACTTCACACTGATATGCCCTCGTGTTAATGCCCACTGCCGTGACCGCCTGACTACCCATAGTTGGGTTACAGGCTGGTCCAGCTTACATGGCGCCTCCAGCCTTGTGCTTCGCCCGCGGATCTCCTTGTCTCCGTGGTGAGCGCGGGCCAAGTGGCTTGTTCGATATCCCTAGAGTTTCTCTCTGTTGCCACAAGTGTGGTGGCCTGTCGAACATTCTACCGCACCTTTCACCGGGATCCTGGGTTCACTGTTTCTCTGCCCCCCTTTCTTGCATTCCTCCATCTTCATCAGTCTAGACCCTGCCTTGACGCATCCTGGTGACGTCAAACCCAATCCCGCTGTGCGGGTCCTCCTCGTCCGCTTGAGCATTCATCAAGTTGTTGTACTAACTTGACACCCTTCAACCACCGCCAGCCTTGACCAGCGAGGGCCACTCAACTGTCAAGCCTGACCTTCACACCCTCAACTCTGGATTGGCCTCTCTTACGCCTAGACTAGCATCTCACAGAATCTCATGATCCCTGCCCCACATCATCCGACTAGGAACCTGGCAAAGTCACCGGTCCCTTCCATTGTCCACACCACCGTCGCGTCCGAGACTGGTGTATTTTGCCCCTCGACGCGTCTTTCTGGGATGGCCTTTGCGCCGCTGTCAGTGGCTAGTGGCCATCCTGTCTCAACTTCTAGATGGGATTGCCGGCGAGAACCCTCCGAAAAGTGTAACATGATGTAGCATTCGTGGTCAGTCAAGAGCCGTCCCACATCACCTGTGATAAAGCCGGTCGGTGCGGAAAGACTCAATCTCCGATCAAAAGGTCCCTTGTTTCCTAGTTTCCGGTGTTTTCCATATCCTGATTATGTTGATGCATAAGTGTGGCAAGATGCCGAGATCTGGCAGGTCCCCGGATGCCCATCTGATCTAGTCGATGGTCATGGCGACACCACTTGACAGCGATCAAGCGCCTGGGTCGGTTCCGATGATGCGTCCATGACACAATCATTTCTAATCGTCTACGAGAAACCCGCTCTCCCGCTCGTACCTTGGAGTGTCTCACGAGGTGTCGAAGACGATATGGAATATTGAGTCCTTGGCTAACCAGCTCTGCATCGGATACTCACCAAGCTACTGACCAGTAAGGCATCGTCAAGACTTGCAACGCTGAGCCACAATCCACTAGGGCCCAATCGTATCGGACGGCCCAGTGCGAGCACTACCGTCAGTTGAGAGCGCGCGGATGACTGGGCATGTGACCTGGGGGTGGTGTGCAGTGTCTTGGGCCGGCTGGAATCCCCAGTCGAGCCTGAGCATCAACGGGCGTCGCATACTCGAATCACGAATCACGGTGTGTGGGGATGGCGAATGGGGGGCCGAGGCTCACTAGTGAAGTGAATAAGTGGCAGGGCATTCATTGCGAGGATGGACGCGTGACGGGCCGTATCTCGTTCAAGGCTCGACGCCACAAGTTCCTTCACATGCCGCGGCAAGCAAGCACACGAGAGTGCCCTGTTGAGCAAAGTAATGGTAGATCAAGTATCCTGGTGTGTGTGGAAACTGGACACCGTGCATCCTTCGAGACCGGGACAGCTCTTGGACACCCAGGCAACCTACTGGCGCTTCCTTTCATGCATCCTCGGATAGTATGACGGGCTTGTGGCGTGTTTGGCATGTTGGGGGTTTTCAAGGAAACAAGTATTTTTGTAGGGCGTCCCTTCTACACACACGACGGTGAAACACTACGGGGTAACTATTCACACCACAGCAGATACCCAAGGAGGCAGCGAGAACTTGGCTCTTGGATAGCTGGAACTCTCTCCACGGCTAGCGGACGGGAGAGTCGATGGAGAGGAGGACAACCGCGATCCGCGGGCCGTTCCCACCGGCCGTGCCGCAATAGGCCACAGGTAGATTCCGTACTCGTACCACGATACCCGCCGTGTTGAGTGTATACTGTGGAGGCTGTCTAGCCGTTTTGAGGGCAAGGTGAGGGTCACGAGCGTGCTCCAGCTTAGTGTAGGTGAGAGGGTTGGCATCGGTGGGATGCGGAGCGGTGAGGCGTGGTCAAGTGCCTTGATGAGTCGAGGTTAGTTTACTTGACCGTGTTCCATAGAAGGCCCAGGCCCAGCGGTACTCGGGCTGGATGATGCTTGGCGTCGTTCACGACTGTCGGATGGCGGCTCTAGGAAAGTATGATGATGCTTGGGTAGCGATGGGCGTGAGACAACTCGAACAAGTTGGTCGTTGGTTTAGTTGGGAACGCTAACCGACGAAGTCGCTGATGTCTCGACGTAACTACGCATTCATCTGCCAAGTGTCGACATGTTTCGTTTTCCCGTGGTGCCTACCATGAGCAAACGTGTCAGTTGGTGAGCACTCTTACACCATGCTTGGATGCTTGTCCGAGAGCAGCGCGCGAACGTTTATAGAGCTTTGCTTTCTACGGTCGATAGCAGTGGATATGCGTGTCCAATGAGCACACGAAGTAATGAAAGCCGTGTTACATATTCCTGCCATGCAAATCCCATTTGTTAGCGACAACCCGTCACAGCTCCGTCTTATCCACTGGTCGGCGCTGATCAGCCGTCTTTCCTGATCGGGACTGCCAAGAAATGAGTCATTCTGGCTCATCCTGATTCACAGTAAACGGGATCCACTTCGGGTTTCCGTTCTGAATTCTGAACGGTCACCGTTTTGAAACGGAAATGGGAAGGATGAGGGCTTCATGGGGATGGATTGAAGGGAGGATGGGACATGGATCTCACGAGGCACAGCAAAGGGCATCACAGAGTGTCAGAATGACTCATTCTTACTCTTAATGAGTGTTGCGGAGGGTTCGGCGGGCAGGCTTAACTGTTAGATATCTATATATCAGTAAGGAGCGTTGGCATAGATGAAGTCGATACTAAAATCGCGATAAACAGGTATCCAATGAAGCCATGACTAAATAAGCCCCATTAATGTAAGCAACTACACATATCGCCGTCCCCATGATCTCCCCAGTGTCCATGAAGAGAGAAATGGAATCCGACGACATCACCATGAGTCGCATGAGCCGTAACAAAAAGGAAGAAACGACATCGTCTGAGACACTAACACGGCAGCTCCATGTTGTCAAACAAATAAGAAGAATCTTTTCAAAATTCGGCTATATACAAAAAGTGGATAATGATGCTAACTGTGTTTCATTCCAGCGCTTTCATTCGCGACGACGTCTCAATCATCTCTAGCTAGGGTTGATGGACTGAGGGGTAGATAGATAACTAGGTGTACAAAGATGCAATTGACTGGGTTTTGGTGGGGGAACCCACCTGCTCACTCCCATGAGACTGACAAGCGTTACTTTTCAAGATGTGACAAAAAAAAAAACAGACGTGGTGATGATGGTGACGGTGATGGCGATGAGCTTCACTTCTTCCCCAGCATCTCCCGCAGCGCATCCACCTCGGCCTCCCGCCGCACCAGCTTCAGCCGCAGGTCGTCCCGGTCGCCCGTCACGGCGGCGAGGGCCTGCTCCAGCTCGGCGACGCGGTCGAGGCGCTTCTGGCGGTACTTGCGGGCGGCCATGGTGTTGCGCTGGCGCTTGACGGCGGCGGCGGCGGCTTCGTCCTCGGGGGCTTTGCGCTTGGAGGAGCTGCCGCTGCTGGAGGAGTCGGGCGAGTTGAGCGCGAGGCTGAAGGTGGAGAAGCCGGAGGATGTGGCGGCGTAGCGGGGTGGGTTTGAGGGTGAAGTCGGGGTTGTCGTGGTGGTTGCAGAGGCGGAGGCGAGAGGACGGTTGGTGGATGATGACCCCGGGAGATGGCTGAGGCTTGAGGCGACGAGGTTGTCTCCAAGCGGAAGGGACATGTCGCCCAACGGCGGTGTCGTCCGAGACCCCATTTCGGGAATCAAGACACCGCCATCGAGCACGGGATCCAAGAGACACCCCTGGGTAAGCCAGTTGTCGTCGAAGAGGAGCACGTCCGACGACGCCCCAAGATCAAGGTCGAAGTCAAGGTCGCCGCCACCATGAAAGTCGTAAAGGTCGTGACTGCTGCTGCTGTTGTTGTTGCTGTTGTCGTGGGAGGGAAGCAGGCCGAGAAGCCCCAAGGCATCTTGGCGACCACTACTAATACCCGGGCGGCTTGACGGCGTCGCGGAGTTGCTGCGGCTGGTGGAAGGCCATGGCGATCCGGACGCAGGCGGTTGCGGCTGAGCACGCGGCGGCCATTGATTCAGAGTAAGGGGGGCTGCGGCCTCCCCTGCGGACTTGGGAGGCCGGTAAGGCTAGAGAAGGGAGGAGGGGAGAGGGAGAGGGAGCCGAAGGTGATGGATCCCGCTGAGGTTGGTGGAGGAGAAGGAGGAGGAGGGAACACGGAGGGAAGGTCGCGTGTGGGGGGAGGCTTTATACGGAGGGACATGCACAACAGAAACTATCTCTAGCCGGAGATCTGCGATGCGAGTGAGCGGCGGATCAAGCCACGGCGGGGCACATCCGAGGGAAACGGAGGATGGGGTCACCGTTTAGGACGATACGGTGACGGTGGTGTGATGTAGGGTAAGCGAGTTGACAAGACAGACAAAGGTCTATCTGAGGATTCTTGCTACTGTTCTTGATTCCATCTTTACATGGCTACTTTGTAGACAGTCTGAGATGTACACCTACTCTGCGAACTATGCTCCGGCTTCTTCTTCGTCCTCTTTCTTGTTTACTTTTCACGTGCTCAAATCTCACATCCTCCACCTTCTCTCCCGGTGCCCACAGAACGACATGGAAGTTGGACACTTCAACGGTGGATGGCTAATGTCATTGTCATGTCGGATGAGTTTAGCAGGCCTCTGAAATGATCTTGGGGTAGCTTGGGGACTACAGTAGAGGAAGAGGTTCGAGAATATAGCCACGGGGCTGTAAGCTGATGGGTGCCTGAGGTTTCACGCCCTAGGCCACCTTCGGCGAATAGAGGCCTGTTTTCCGAGGCACCCCTAAATTCATGCTTGTTTTTCGTCGCTTGCCTCTGTTCCACGCTCTTTCTCCAATCCCTCAACTTCCCCTGTACGTAGGGCGTATTGACGAGAGCATTCAGTGCTTCAAGAAGCATCGAGTCTTGCACATTGGTGAGGGCACAACCTATGGAGCTTACGTGTCGTGCAACGTCTTCAGGAATCCTCCGACCGCATCTCGAGCAATTCTGCTGCCAGCTTGCCGAAGCAGACCAAAGCCATAGCCTGGGTGGGCGTTACGCGGCCTCGTCCCTCTGTCGCAGCATGATGCTCACCGATCGACAATCTTGCAGACTTGGCAAGCCATCTTCACCGGTCAAACAAAGCCGCATCGACAAGCGAAGCAGCCCCGATCAAAACGCCTCCATCACAAGGCACACTTGAACAAGGCATTTGACACAAGCCTCTCAGCCTCCCAAGGCGGTTCTCATTCTAAAGATAGGAAAAGAAGGGAAAAAAAACGCGTGGCCTGGGGCACTGCAAATCGTCTGGCTGATTGTCTGTTTGGGTTTGGATCTGAAACGATGCATCTCGACCCACGGCTCGACTTGGCAACTGCTCACGCGAGCAAAAGGCCCAACGGCAGAGATCTGAGTACCCCGGCCCGGCTGGAGATGAGATGGGGCTGCGCGTCGTCGGCGAGGAAGCCACGGTTGAACAATAGACCCGACATCCACTCGGACGGCTCCCCGTGGAGACTATGATGGCATTGCTACTCTCTCACTCTGGTAATCTCGCCTTGTACTTACATACGAATACACTCCGACATGTCCGGTCCAGTCGGTTGCGCCCCGGGCCCACGCACTTACGTAGTCCGGGGCTGATGCATTGGCAATGATACAAGCCATGTTCTTGGCAAAGACACGGGCTTCCCTTGATACCCTAGAACAACTCTAAACAAAACAAGCATGATTTTGGGGTTTGGTTTGGTTTGGTTTCGGGGTGGAAACAAGGGCCCCCCTGGCGACAGGCCATTGTGTCCCGGCTCTCCCGCCGAGTTGAGCCCTGTGAAGAATCTAGGTATTCCGAAGAACAAAGTCCCGAGATGGCGATGCCATACTTGAGCTAGGCCTACCTACTTGGATGTCCCGTCAGAAGCAGAAAAGTTGCAGGCGCTTCGCCGACGCCGGCTGGTCGACACCTGCATGAGAGCATTACCATCATGACGTCTCGCCAAGCCCACTCCGCCTCACAGGTCGCGGCTTGGCGGATGCGGATCCCGATGCTCCAAGCCCACCGGCGGGACAAGCTTTATCCCAGACTTCCTTTTTACTTTTCTTCTTCTTTCATTTACTGGATTACGAAGTAGAGGGAAGGTTATTCTCGGGTCCCGACTCCACGCGGACGTGCGCAGGGCCAACGGCGGTAAGTATTTTGTTCTCGCGGTGGCTTGGAGGCAGGCGACGATCGGCATGAGACGAGACGGAGACGAATGACTATGCCAAGGCTTGGAGTAACGAGATTTTGATGCGCGGTTGGTTGGGCTTGGGCTTTGATCGGGGGTCTGTATAAATAACCCTGATGGTCCTCGCTTTGAAGAGATTGCTCAACACCAGCTCAACTCAACAACACCAGTCTTCTTCGTCACACACACCCACTTACACACTCACACACACACACACACACACACACACTCACACTTGCTCACTACCTCATCAACAACAATGTACGCCCAGCACATCGCCCTGGCCATGGCGCCTCTCCTCCTCCTCGCCACCGCGGACCTGCAGCTCGACAACGACGACGTGCCCAACACCTGCAAGGACATCTGCGCGCCCATCGTCACCCTCACGCAGCGCTGCGAGGTGGACCTGCGCGGCGACGACAACGACCGCGACGAGAACCGTCTCGAGGCCCAGTGCGTCTGCACCAACGACAGCTTCGACGTCGAGAGCATTGCCGCGCTGTGCGACGGCTGTATCCGCCAGAATGCGAACAGTGCTAATGGCGACGACGACGACAATGACGACGATGATGACAACAGCGATGATAACAATGATGGTGTCAAGGGTGAGGGACTTACACGTCGACATGGCGACATGCCGGCTGACAGATATCCAGACATCAAGAGCATCCTCTACACCTGCGGCTGGTCAACCACCAGCTACGTATCCGCCTCGTCCGCCGCCGCCAACAGTATCACCGTCGACGCCACGGCGCCCACGGCGGTCTCGCAGCTAACGACGACCATTGTGCCCAGCTCCGCCGCGGGCAACACCAACAGCGCCAGCGACAGTGCCGCCACGGCCTCGGGCACCTCGGGCTCCAACGACGACAGCGCCTCGACCACCACCGACAGCGCTGCGTCGGCTTCGGACACGGACAACGCGGCGCCGGCGTTGGCTCCGTTTGGCGTTGCCGGACTCGCTGTTGCTGGCGCCTTTGCCTTGCTGGCTTGAGCGATTCGGCGGTTTCGATGGTAACGGGTATCGGGAAAATTGCACGGCAGGGATCTGACCTAGGTTAAATGAACGGCGAGAGAGCATTCAGAGCTAGGTAGCTATAATGGAACCACGAATGGCATTCACATGTCTTGATCCTGAGAGAGACTTGGTTCAATGTGCTCTGGTTGTGAAGAGCACAGTGCACCCAGTCCAACCAACACAAGGCGTCTCAATGCCCCTTACCCAAGCATCTCCCTTGGATTACTGCTCAAACTTGACATCCCCCTCGTAATGCCTCGTCTCAATCTCCAAGTCAATGTCAAACTCCCTCTGCACGCGCAGCATCCCCCTCCTGGCCACAATCTCCCCCATGGTCATCCGCACCAGCTCGTCCCCCGCAACCGCCTTACACCGCGCCTGCAGCCCCTCCAGCCGCGCCGCGAAGACGCCCCTCCGCTCGCGCTGCACCTGGCGGAACGCGGAGCACTGCAGCCCGAAGAGGCCCTCGTCCTCGGCCAGCAGCAGCAGCACCCGCGCCTCGACGTGCTGCCGCAGCCGGTGCAGCCGCGACTTGGGCAGCGCGCCGTGGAAGGCCGGCGCCGCGGCGTGCGGGTCGTACTTGTACTGGCGCCAGCGGAGGAGGCCCGTCCAGTACGACACCATGTGGCGGTACGCGAGCCAGTCGACGAGGTCCTTCCAGTCGTCCATGACGTCGAGGACGGCGTCGCGGAAGTCACGGACAGCGTTGCCCTTCACCTCCTGCGAAACAGTCAGCATGGCTGTAGACCCTCGAGGGACAAGTACGAACAGACCCGGAGACGTAGACGTTCTTCCTCGGAGACGCCTGCGGTGTCGTAGAGCTTCGAGACCCGGACACATGCCGGGCAATAGTCAAGTTGGCTGGGGTCCAAGGATTGCTTGCGGCGGAGGTTGCGTCCAGTCTCCCGCAGCCAAGTGATGGCTGGCATCGTTGCTGTCATTGTCCTCTACTGTGGAACACACGGGTGATGCTGAAATACGAAAGAAAGAGAAAGCTGCGCTCGTGGCTTTTTGTGCGTTGCTAAAAGTTAATCTGGCCAGGCCACCAATGGACTCTCAAACTCGTTCACTACATGGATAACCTCCATCAACCTGCGGCCGTAAATCTTGTATTGCAATTTTTTTTGTGGTTTCGACCCTAACCCGTCGTGGCGGTCGACTCGTAAACGCTCATGTAGTAATGTTAAAACATCCAAGGTCGAGGCAACGCCGCGTTGAAGCCGTCACCTCCCCCATCACCTCCCAGTGACCTTCTTCTCCAGGTGCCGCAGCGGCACGTATAAGAGCGCGCTCAGCACGAAAGCGACCTCGAATCCAATGTCCCCCGTCGTCTTCGCTATGGGACCCGTCCACCACACCTGCGCCATGCAGGGCACAACCAACCCGAAGGAGAGGACGCCTGCAGTGATGGCGGCGAGGCCCCAGGGGAGGTGCGAGGCCACGTTCCAGATGGCGTGGTCGTACGAGGCGTAGTTGCCGCGTCGGAAGAGGAGGTGCTCCGTGATGACGATGCCGATAAAGGACGCGCACCAGTATGCGATCAGGGAGATGAAGTTCTCGAGGTTGGCGAAAAAGTCCCGCTGGGCGCGAATCGCTGTCGGGATGACGATGACCGTCACGACAATGGCAAAGGCGTAGCGGGGAACCTTGATGAGTCCCGGGATGAGCGTCTGGAAGTTGAGAGTAATGGCGTACATGGTGCCTCCCGTGTTGCCCAGCAGAGTCAGCGACAGGACGACGACGACAAACTTGCCGAAGCCGCCGGCGCTGGACAGCATTGCCGCGAGGATGCCGCCGACGCTCGACTGTTCATAGACCTTCTCCCATTCGGGCTCGTTGGGGAGGGCACCAGCAATGGCGGCACCGAGAACCATGAGCAGAACCGTGGGAGTGAGGAGACCAAAGTAGCTGTAGGTAAAGACCCGCCATCTATCACTGTCAGACATGTTTACCAGGAGAAGCAGGTGCAAGCAACTCACGAGGGAACCTTGGGGTCGAAATACGTGGTGAGATCACTGGCAATGGCAGCCCACGGAATCATGTAGCCGGCGATAATCATGCCAAAGTTGAGCACCATGCTCGCCGAGGCGGGCTCCGCGGGCGTCGCCTGGTTCTTGAGGTGCGATCCACCACATCCCACGGCGATGGCAATGGCAATGATGGCCGGGATAAAAGCGTAGCTCTCATAGTAGTGCAAGACTTTGAAGCCGCAAAACGAGATAAAGAGCGAGAGGATGCCGATGATGACGATGCCGACATCGGGGGTGAGGCTGCCGCCCGAGACGGCTGAGAGACACTGACCCCCGACGACGTAGATGATGACAATGAAGCCGGTGAGAGTAGCCAGGTTGAGCAGCACGGGAATAGAGACAATGTATCGGCTATTGAGAATTAGCACACCGAGGGACGGCGTCATGCGTGGTCATACCCGAAGCTATAGCGAGCCTGAATCATCTGCCTCATGCCCGTCTTGGGGCCCAGGGTGGCGAGGTACGCGGGTGCAATCGTGGTAAGCATGCAGAAGAACAAGATAACTAGAGCCGAGTCCCTCAGACTCAGGCCATAGGCAAGAGGCCCGAGCATGCCAAAGGTGATGCTGCATCGTCATGTGTAAGCAAACATCTCATCTGCGTCACTCGTACGACGGTGCTGTTGCTCACCCGAGGATGTTGGAGTTGATGGAAAACCAGACTGTGAAGATGTTGTAGAACCGCGTCATCTGGCGGTCCTCGACGGGAATAGGCTGGATTCCCTTCTCCTCGACTCGTCCCATGCGCAAGGCCTTTTGGAATATCGACGATGCCTTGGTGCTGAAGGTGTCGCTCTGGTCATCTTGGTCAACGTCTGGGACAGCTCGCTTCGCGGGCACGCCCTTCTCAGCGTCAGTCGCCACCGGTGCCATCTTGATGTGTTGTTTGGCTTGGATTCCGTCCTCTCACCCAAATGTCACGACCTTGGGACTTGAACACAAGCGCAGAATCCTGTCATGGTACATGGAAGTTGAGTAATTCCCCCTCCGGCCCTTGAAAAATCCTGTAATAGACTCGGGTTTGGAGAGTCACGACTCGGCGGGTGTGTGCTTAGCTGCGGCATAAACCTTGTCATCGGCGCTCGTAGGGCATGACGCCAGCCAATCAGACATGTTGGTGACACTCTAGCGCTAGATGCAAGTATCCTTGACCGGTTTGGTGACTGGAATGAACTGCCAAATGCGTTGCAACGTCGCGTGGGCCCTGAGACCATTCGGATCGACCGCCGTCCGCTCATTGACTAGGCTCGGAATCCTGCAGCTGGCCGAATGTTCTTCGCGTGCTTCTTTGCTGCGGAACCCCCGTTTTGGTCTCTCCGTGTCGAGCTGCTTCCCGGTTCGCCTCTGGGGCCGCTGCGTTCAAGGGTCTCGAATATCAGTCAACCGTAGGCCGCGAATGAGGCAATTCCACCAAAGGGGAATTCGTGGGATCCCATAGACAATGTCCCGACTGCAACAAATGACCGGTCATCCGTCTATTTCGTCTTCTTCCCTCGGAAGAAACCTCCGACCGCTCCCATCAACCCTCCAAGCCCCTTCTCGTGGCTGTCTCCAACCAGACCACCTCGGATCCAACCCGGAAGCTTGCTGCGGATCTTCTCCGTCCCGTACCTCCGATCCACGAGCACAATCGCCGCATAGTCCCCCTGGTGCCGGATCGCGCGACCGATGCTCTGGTTCACGGCTCGCATGCACGCATTTTCGTAAAAGTCCCGGGCCGCCTGCTTGGCCCGAGCCGTTGCACCCTCCCTCGCCACACCCTGTGCCGTCAAGTTGCTCAGCGTCGTCGTCTCGATGTACTCGAGCTTGGCTTTCCAGTCCGGCGACGCAATGTTCGGATATGGGAGTCCGATGACAATGACGCACCGCCCTAACCGATCCGAGAAGTTGATGCCTTCTGACATCTTCCCACCGATCACGCTGAGCAGGAGGGCACCCTTGCCTGTGCTCGACTCGCCTAGGATAGCCTGGGAGTACTCCTGGAGGACTTCGTCGCTGGACCCGCCTCTTGTCTCCTTGAACAGTGCTTTCCTGGACCCCAGCCGATCCCATATTGACTGTCCATTCGGGCCGTGTTTTTGCTGCCATGCCGCAACTACCTCGTCCAGGTAGCCATAGCTTGGAAAGAAGACCACGACGCCGTCGGGGACGAGCGAACATAGGTTCAAGATTGCTAGGCCCAGCTGCGCTATCATCTCGGAATCACCGCGACGCTGGTAGCTGAATTCAAATGGTGCCATCCCCGGTCGAGACGTTGCCAGCGTCCAAACACAGAGGTTTTCCGGTGGAATGACGTGTCCACAGCTCAACGTTGTCACCTTGTCGGTCCCCAACGATGGAAACAAATGATCTTTAAAGTCGTCAAAGGGCGCCATCGTTCCGCCTGCGAGGATCACCGCTCTCGCACTTGATGCAATGGAGGAGAAGGCATGCGTTGGTGACAGAAGTAGGTACGACAGCTTAATGTCTGGCGTAGGATCTTTGATCTTTTCGTAGAATATCCGTCCCTCAGAGCTAAGGTTGGTAAAGGCAATGAGAAAAGCCACCAACGTGTGAAGGACGGGGCTACTCGACTTTGGTGACGTCTTGTCCATTGCATCCCCGTTTTCGACGTGGGATACGTAGCTCTCAATCTTGTACGCCAGCTTCGACTCTTGGATGTACTGGATCAGTTCGAACATGTTGATCTGATCAATACCTTTTGGTCTCGTGAGGTCGTTTGCATCCACGATGCCATTTTCTCGCTGCCCATAACGTTAGCCATTTCCCAAGCAAAAAGTTGCCAACTTGCCTTGAACTTGAGAGCCCCTTCCATCCACTCGCTGAGTCCCTCAATGACTCTACCGACTCGTCCAACGTTGACCCGATTCACGCCCTTTAGTTTCTTGCCAAACTTCCTGACGTAGATTCCCAGCATGCCTCGCCCTCTTTTCAGGTCGCTCATTCGTATCTCCGCCGCATGCACGTTTGCTACCGCATCCATAATGTTATGTGCTTCATCGATGATGACAATGCTGCCTTCCAGCTTTATCCCGAGTGCGTCTCGCGCGCTTCTCTGTAGCAGGAGTGGATACGGGAGCGTGATAATCTCGGCGCCCGGCAAGGCAGTTCGGGATGCATAATAAGGGCAGACGGCGAGAGACTTGCCGAGCTTGTGGAGGTCTTCAATGTCGGGAAGTGTGGCAAGGGCAGTGTCGCGGAACTGGTGAGTCTGCGAAAGAAGCTCTTCCTTGGGAAGGAACGAACACTTCTTGTCCGATTTCGATTGTTGAAGCTCGGAACAGCGGTCGTTGATAGCCTGGACGGATCCGAGTCGGGAGACTGAAGGATTGATGCAAAGCCTTTGGCGGGACGAGAGGGGCAGTAGCTTCACGGCTTCTGCCTTCGACTGGTTGTCCTTGGCAAGGGATGGAGGCAACGACGGAGGAAACGTGGGACGACGGAGTTCGGTGATGAACTGGGATAGCTGGGAATGTGTTCTTGAAGTGTAATAAATCTACTGATGTTACTGTTTTGGCCCTTTGCGGTCGGCCCAGAAATCGCACCTTGATTTCTTCCTCGGGGAGGTCTTCGTCTTGGTCCTGGGTTCTGGGGCCACCCAAGCCGATGCTTGCTAGAACGTCTCGCGACTCTTTACTCAGGCCAGACAGGGCATCCTGAGGGCCGGAGTCGCGGTCATCAACGTCATCGAGCAGCCACTCAGCATCTTCATCGATTACACGAGAGCCGCTCAGTACTGTCTCTTCAATGCGCCGGCGCTTGCGGCCACGCTCTTCGAGAGCTTTCTCTTTGATTCTGAGTGTTTCAAGTCGTTTCTCTCGATCTTCCCACCGTTGGACGAGGTCTTCTCGCTTGCGGCGGAGGAGCTGCTCGACCATCCAGGATGGCTCGTCCTTGTAAGCTTCAGCAGAGGCCTGGAGTGAGGCTTCAAATTTGTTGGACTTGTGATGTCGCAGCCATGTTAGAGATGCACATATGAGTGAAAGCGATTTACCCTGTTGATGTTTTAGTCGAATGCAATCAGCACGAGTAGAGGTCAGAAATTGTTTAAGCCAACCCATCCACAAGTCCAGCTGTTTCAACGATGGTGAATGAACACCTCAAGTATCGTCCCAACCTCAAAAAAAAATAAAAAAATAGACTTACCGTGCCTGTAGGACTCTCGAGGATACCAACTTGGCCATTTCCAGCTTCAAGCACGTCAAAGACGGTCTTCATAAACTGTTCCTGGACATCGTAGGGCGTGTATGGATGATGGAAGTCCAGCTTCTCCAGTTGGCGAGCCGCTTCATCCACAGACTCGGCCGTCATCTCCGCGTTACTTCTGCTTCCACAAGCTGATCGTTGGCACAAGTTATCGCGTCACGTTGCCGTGTTCTTGTTCGCGGTGCAGCCCCCAATCATTGGTGGGCCACACCGAACTTCACCGCGCCCATGCCGCGTAGTCACCTGACACGTCACGCACAGGCCCTCCATCCACATCCACACCCACCAACTGCCAATTGCCATTTCGCAGGTTTAGGGTTGCCCTGCCCTCTCGCCTAACAAATTTCCGCTAGCCATTGGAAGGCCCGTCGCAAAAACATCACCACCCACTTCCAGTCTTCGTCCTGAACACCGGAAAAGCGACAACACCACAGCCGTCGCCATGCCTACCCGAACGTCAAAGACCCGCAAGCAGTACGTGCTCCCATCTTCCCGACGAGCTCTCTGCTGGAGAACAGGCTCCGTGTCGCCATTGAGCACTCGAGCCGCTCGTCGAACAATCTAGAAGTCGAGGCAACATGGACTGACTTTGCTCTTTTCACAGCCGCGGCCACGTCTCCGCCGGTAAGGGACGTGTCGGAAAGCACCGCAAGCATCCCGGTGGTCGTGGTCTGGCCGGTGGTCAACACCACCACCGTACCAACATGGACAAGGTTCGACGACCCGAAATCGACGAAACAAATCGGCAGGACGAAATGGCTGACCCTTTGAATAGTACCATCCCGGTTACTTCGGAAAGGTCGGTATGCGATTCTTCCACAAGCAACAGAACAACTTCTGGAAGCCCATCATCAACCTCGACAAGGTACATATCCCCGATTTCGAGTTTGTTTTCGTAGTTGGGTGCGAGGAAGTGCACTTAATCAGAGAACGAGACGGCGGTTTCAACCAACGGTCACTAACTTCGATAGCTCTGGTCTCTCGTCCCCGTCGAGACCCGCGATGCCTACGTTTCCGGCGAGAAGAAGGACACCGTCCCCGTCCTCGACCTCCTCCCCCTCGGCTACTCCAAGGTCCTCGGCAAGGGCCGTCTCCCCGAAATCCCTCTGGTCGTCCGCGCACGATGGGTGAGCCGTCTGGCGGAGAAGAAGATCACCGAGGCTGGTGGCGTTGTTGAACTTGTCGCATAAATAAACCTGTGCTAGCCGGAGTCGGGCATGTGGATTTGGGAACCGGGTTTTCATGGATGAAAATGGTCCTGGGCCCCTGGACGCCGAGTCAGGGAGATGGGGGGGACCTGGGTTGGTCGGCTTCGAGCATTGCAATCAGGGACTCTGGAACGGAGTTTAACGAAATAAAATCGATTTTCGCCCATGACCATGTCTGTCCCCGATGAAGGCAAACGAGGGAGTTTTGTCTAGGGACGAATGCATGATGCAACGATTGACGATAATAGGTCATCTATCTAGGTTCTTATGCTTGAACATGCCAACCTCCTAATCATTCTACTCGGAACCCAAACGCCTCTTGATCATGTTCTGTTGTACAGGAGACACGCGTCTTTGACTAAACACGGTGTCGATACAAATCACTCAGGCATGCAGCATGTCCATCTCGTCTTCGT
This sequence comes from Corinectria fuckeliana, assembly GCA_019137255.1. NCBI lineage: Eukaryota > Fungi > Ascomycota > Sordariomycetes > Hypocreales > Nectriaceae > Corinectria > Corinectria fuckeliana. The sequence continues at coordinate 48,320 of WPDH01000070.1, read as the reverse complement.
CTCCCAGCTCCTGGCTTGCGGGAGGTTCGACTCGGAGAAACTCGTGCTCTAGCGCTTGCTCGGCAGTGATTCTCCTGCTAGGGTCCAGCTCCATGCAACGCTCGAGGAACCTGACTGCCAGCTTCTCGTCGGGGGTCAAGGGCTTGTCGTCGGTCCGGCATGTGCTCCAGAGAATAATCTTCTCCATGCTAAACCCTTGCTGCCCCACGGTGGGGATGCTTGTCTCAAAGGCACACCCGTGCAGCAGCCCAGCGGCCTTCATGCGCTTGGACCCAAAGATGGTGGCGATTTCAATCATGGCCTCGACGTCGTCGGCCGAGTTGAAGAAGGGGAATCGCTTGGACATGATGGTGAGGAGGATGACGCCGGCAGACCAAATGTCAATGGACGTCGTCTGTTCGGTGCACTTGAAAAGAACCTCGGGGGCTCGGAAGCCTCTCGTGCCGGCGCGGTTCGCACGGCGCGAGGAGCGAGTGTCGGATTTCGGATACCCGGGCTGCGGGTTGGACGAGTTTTGCGCCCAGACCGAATTGGCCTGACGATGCTTGCGGAGTTCTCGCGTTTCGTGGCAGAGACAGGGCTTACAGTCGGAGCCCTCCCTCTCGGCGAGGCCAAAGTCGACTAGGACGCCGCGCTGGGTGGCCGGATCGTATAGAAAGTTGGTGGGCTTGATGTCTCGGTGGAGGATCTTGTGGTCGTGGACGCTCTTGAGCGCAGTGAAGAGCGAGCGCAGGTAGATGGCGATGTCGGGGACCGTCATGTCCCGGAAGTAAGCGCGGAAGTCGCCGTGGCGAAAGTACGGCAGGATGGCCACGACCTGGTCGGTATGGCGGAACGCCGTGATCAGCGGGCAGACGGAAGGGCACTGGCGTAGGTCGTGGAGGAGCTCGAGCTCGTTGAGGATGCGAGAGGGACTGGAGGTGACGTAGATCTTCTTGATGGCGACGTAGCGGGCCTTGCGACGGGGAGACCGGTGAGACGAGTTGCTCGTGTTTCGCTTGAGCGGCGGCGGCGTCCACTTGGATGAGTCGTCCTCAAAGTCCCAGCTGTTGTCAAAGTGGTCGTACATGACGTCCTCGGCCTTGTAGACAGTCGAGAAGGTGCCTGACACGTCAGTCAGTCGCGTCGGAGCGAGACAGGCAAACAGTATTTACCTTCGCCAATGCGCTTTATCAGGCGGTACTTGTTGCGAAAGCCGGGAAAGTCGCTTTGCAGCTTTTCCATGTCAAGCTGGACGCTTCGATCGACAGCCTCGTCCTCGGAGCTCTCCTCGGCCATCTCTTCCTCCTCTTCCTCGTCCTCGTCCTCAAAGGGTTGTTGGTGTTGATGGTAGTATTGTTGCTCGGCTTCTTCTGTGGGCGGGACAGCCTCCTCGGTGCGCTCCTCCTCCGCCATCATCTCTGCATCCTCGGTCCTCGCATCCTCATGGATATCAAAGTGCTCCGCGACCTGGTAAAGTGCCGCCGCCATCGTGGGGTCGTTTCGATTGTTTCGTCTCGCGTGTCTCGCCTTAGCTCCTCGTCCCACAAACTGGATTCCTGGACAGCCCTTTTCGCATGGAAAATCCCCGATTCGTTGCAAACACAATTGGGGGCAGAGGTGACGCAGACGACGCAATGGCAGCAAGGATCAAGCAAGAACAGAACTCGGATCGGGTGCTCGAGGGAGAGTTTGCAGGATGGTTCAGTGGAGGGGCTTCAAGGTGTGGCTGCGTTGCAGGGGTTCGCCGGTGCAGGTCGCGCTGAGTTTTAGTGGTTGAGCGGGTTCCAGTGGCCCGGGCAATGGCGGGGAAGAAGCGGCGGCGCGTCGAACAAAACAAAAACAATTCGTTGCTGAGGGACCTTGACTGTCATCACCGCCCACGCAAATGTTGTGTCGCTTGCATCTAGCATCCGCATCATCACCACTCAACGCGACGAGAGCGACGCGTGACGACGCAAGGCAGACGAAGACGAAGACGAAGACGAAGAGGATATACAGCCGAAGAGCGCTGTGCGCTGCGTACATTCAACCCCGCAACCCGCAACACGACCTACTCTACCGCCAGTCTCCAGATGACACGCTATTAATTCCATCCTTGTCCCCTCCCACTTCCCTTCCACAACTTCATTTACCCTTCTTCATTCACCCTTCTTCATCGCGGCGCAACTCAGCTGTCCGCCATGGACACAACCAACTTCGACATCAACGATGCGCTCAAGCATTACATGTCGGACCCGGCAGGGATCCCTACGCCGGAGGCCGACTCGGCCCTCTTTGACTGCGAGAATGACCCCGAAGCCCTCACAGCCCCATTCGTCAACTCGGTGTTGAATCCCATCGTCGACGCCGTGGCCGACAACCCCGACGCCATCATGCGCGCCTCCAACATGGACTCGCTGCAGTTCCTCCTCAAGTTAGCCCCCACTTCCCTTGACCCTTCCTTTCCCGATCCTCATCCTCCGACTGCAATGGGACGCGATTCTGAGCTACTTGATCCCGACAGATACACGGCCTACCTCCCGACCCACGCCCTCAGCAAAGTCTTTGACCTGGTCATGAGTGGCCTGAGCGCCGAGGCCGACGCCGTGCACACCGACATCGACACCCCGGACGAGCAGGACTCGGTGCCACACCACAAGAAGCTCCTCGAAATCTACGGCTTCCTGTTGCAGTGGACCATTGCTGCTGTCGAGACCAAGGCGGCCGAAAAGTCATCCGCGGCTCCCGTAGGTCGTGGGCGCGGCAAGCCCAAGAAGGGAGCCGCCAAGGACAAGGAGGCCGCGTGGGACTCGGCAAGCCAGCTCCAAGCTGCTCTCGACATCATGTGCAAGGTCTTGAAGCTCAAGCTCTCCAAAATCTTCCTCACCACCAGCGAGAGGGACACGTTCATCGGGCTACTTACTCGGCCGGTCTACATGATACTCGAGAGCGAGCAGCGCGTCAAGGCTACAGCAATCCGCATGCACTGCTTCAAGGTGCTGTGCATTGCGGTCAAGCACCACGGCCACGGATATGGTATGTTCGCCTAGTCCAACCCGACTCCAAGTCTAACAGGACAGCCGCGCAAATCAACATTATCCAGAACCTCACCTATTTCGAGCACCTCTCGGAGCCCATGGCCGAGTTTCTGCACATTCTGGCAGAGACATACGACTATCCGCAACTTGCCGACGAGGTGCTGCGAGAAATCAGCAACAAGGAATTCAACTCCAACGATACTCGAGGACCCAAGTCCGTCTCGTCGTTTATTGCCAAGCTGTCGGAGCTGGCGCCTCGCCTGGTGATAAAGCAGATGACAATGCTTGCGAAGCAATTGGACAGCGAGGTGAGCCATCCAAGCCGAGTCAAGGTCCGCATCTAACAGCTGCAGTCTTACACCCTGAGGTGTGCTCTGATAGAAGTCTGTGGCAACATGGTTGCCCATCTTAGCAGGCAGGACGAGCGCAGTGAGAACCACAAGTCTCAATTAAACGCGTTCTTCGACGTGCTGGAGGAGAGGTTCCTCGATATCAACCCGTACTGCAGGTGCAGAACGCTTCAAGTCTACATGAGGCTTTGCGAGCTTGACCAAAAGTTTCCCAAACGGCGTCAGAAGGCGGCCGAGCTTGCATGCCAAAGTCTAGAGGACAAGAGCAGCAATGTCAGGCGAAACGCCATCAAGCTACTCGGCACTCTCATCAAAACCCATCCCTTCACCGTCATGCACGGTGCGCAGCTCTCGAAAAAGGAGTGGCAGGCCCGCCTGGACAAGGTCGAGGAGGAGCTAAACGCACTCAAGCCACCGCCCGGTATGCCAGGCTTCGGTGGGGAGAACGCCAACACCACTGTCGACCACGAGCTGCTAGACGAGGCCACGCAAATCGGCTCTCCCATGAAGCCGAAGCCCATGACTGACGAGGAAAAGCTGGAGGCTATCAAGACTGCACAGGAGCAAGCCGCTACGAGTGAGGCCATTGAGAAGCTCACGCTCACGAGGAGGTACTACAACGAGGCCCTCAAGTTTATTGACGTTCTCCACGATGCCACCGGCACGGTTTGCCAGCTCTTGGGGTCCAAGAACAAGAGCGAGGTCATCGAGGCCATCGACTACTTCGAGGTCGGTGATGCCTACAACATTGAACAGAACAAGGTCGGCATCCGACGCATGCTCCGTCTGATCTGGACCAAGGGCAACAGCGACGAGGGCAAGGGCGTGCAGACGCACTTGATTGACAGCTACAAGCGCCTCTTCTTCGAAGCCCCGGATTCCTTCAGCCCCAACGACGCGGCAAACTACATTGCTCGCAACATGATCAGCCTGACCTTTGGTGCGACACCTGCGGAGCTCACGTCCCTGGAGCAGCTGCTGGCCACCATGATGAAGGGCGGTCTGATCCCCGAGGTGGTCATCGCCAAGCTGTGGCAAGTCTACGGCGTGCAGAAGCGGGAGATTTCTCGGACTCAGCGACGAGGCGCCATCATCATCCTGGGCATGCTGGCAACGGCGAACCCTGAGATTGTAGTCGGTGAGATGGAGACGATGCTCCGCACTGGTCTTGGATCCCACGGGCGAGATGACCTCCAGTTGGCCAAGTTCACATGCATCGCTCTGAGGAGGATTAACCCGACTGGTCGGCAAGCTAAGGATTCGCCGGTCAAGTTCTCTCATCTTCCCAACGACCACGCCGTGTCGGTGAGACTGGCCGCCATTACCGAGGTGCCCTCGGACGGCAAGGAGTGGTATGGATTGGCGGAACAGGCCATCAGCGCTATATATGCCGTCTCCAAGCATCCCGACACGCTGTGCTCGGACATGATTCGGCGAAAGACGCGCCAGGTCTTTGGCCAGCCACAGTCCCGGCCTTCCTCCCGACCGGTCTCCCGAGATGACAAGGCCGGCATGGACGTCGACCAGACGGCGACTCAGGGTGACAAGCCCAAGAAGCGGGACAACGCCATTGCCCTTTCGCAGCTCCTATTCATTGTCGGCCATGTTGCCATCAAGCAGATTGTGCATCTTGAGCTGTGTGAGCTCGACTTTAAGCGTAGAAAGCAGGAACAGGAAAAGGAAAAGCAAGCAGCCTCCAAGTCAGACAAGGACAAGGAAGACGCCGACGAGTTGGACCTCATCGGAGGGACAACCGAAGACGACTTTACCGAAGCCATGGCACACATCCGAGAGCGAGAGCTCCTGTACGGCCCCAGTTCGTTGCTGGCCGTGTTTGGCCCTCTGGTGTCGGAAATCTGCGCCAACAACACCACCTACGCCGACAAGGGGCTCCAGGCCGCCGCAACGCTGTGTCTGGCGAAGCTCATGTGTGTGTCGGCCGAGTACTGCGAGGTCAACCTTCCCCTTCTCATCACCATCATGGAGCGGTCGCCCGACGCCACGGTACGGTCCAACGCTGTCATTGCGTTGGGCGACATGGCCGTCTGCTTCAACCACCTGATTGACGAGAATACGGACTTTTTGTACCGCCGCCTCGCCGACAATGACGCATCCGTCAAGCGAACGTGTCTGATGACCTTGACGTTCCTGATCTTGGCTGGACAGGTCAAGGTCAAGGGTCAACTGGGCGAGATGGCCAAGTGCCTGGAGGATGAAGACCGACGAATCGCAGACCTGGCGAGAATGTTCTTTACCGAACTCAGCACCAAGGACAATGCCGTGTACAACCACTTTGTGGACATGTTTAGCTTGCTCAGTGCAGGTGGCAAGATGGACGAGGAGAGCTTCCGGAGAGTTGTGCGGTTCCTCTTGGGCTTCGTGGAAAAGGTGAGTTGTCCGTCTCTCGACAAGCACAGTAGCTAACATGCACAGGATAAACACGCGAAGCAGCTTGCCGAGAAGCTGGCGGCCCGACTCGGTCGGTGCGAGACGGAACGACAATGGAACGACGTTGCCTTTGCTCTGGGACTGCTGCAGCACAAGAACGAGGAGATAACAAAGCTGGTGTCAGAAGGCTTCAGGGTCATCCAGGCGTCGGCTTGAGATGGCAACTTTCTAGACTAGGTTGTGTATTATACGTCAAGGAAGCGACGGAGTTTGGATCGGTTGGGCACGGACATGAGTGATGGTAGGATGAGACAATGAGATGTAGATGGATCGATGAGTTTACGGGCTGGTTGTGGTGCGTTTTGATTTAATGTGGTCCACCTCGAAGAGTACTGGGGGTGACTTGTGTTGTTGCTAGCTCAAGCAGGAGAAGCTGAAGAATATTATCACAGGCTCAGAGTGATTGAGTTGATCAAGGTTTATGAGCTAAGTTTGAAACATTTTCAACACATAATGCATCAGATCATTACTAGATGCATTTGTTTATTCTTTACATGCTCTATTCTGACAGCTGTGGTCTCTTCGGGCTAAACATCTAGGGTAGGCTCGGCACAAGATGGCGTGGTTACGCCACGCAACTCCGCAACTCTCGATACCGTGACCGCAACTGCCCCGCAGCAAGCTGTCAAGCTAGGGCCAAGGGGATGCTGAGCGAGTCAGCTGGCTACAGGCGAAGACAAAGGAATAGACTCGTATGGAGGCGGTGGTCGAACAAAGAAGGGTGTAGTCTATGTATCCCGAACGGATCAAGGTCGCGATCAATTGGAAACGCCGAGGCTTTACCGAATCAAGGGGCGGCTTCTTCCTGTCAATGACGAACGAGGCACTGCGGCCGGTGGGCGGCGGATCTGTTACAGCGCAGTGGGCAGGTAGGCCTACGACCCGGACTGGGGGAAACAAGGTGGTGGTGGGCTTAACCCCAAAAAGTACAAAAAGGGCGGGTCCTCCCACCTATTTTCGCGGCAGTTGTGAGCAGATCATAGGACACGATAAGAACTGCACTGTACAGTGATGTAGGTACCTTTTCCGACCTGGCTGTACCTCGCATAGTAAGTAGTCTTGCTCTACGGACACCCGTTCTAACCTTTTATTTTTATTTTTCCGAACTGCTTATAAAATCACTATTTTTCTTCCATTTATCTCCCCGCGGTTCCTCTCCTCTTTGGCTGGCGACTCACATGTCCTAGATATTCTTGTCTGAAACCCACCCCGCCCTCCGTGCGACGGTACGAACCCCTCCATCCTGGCAATTCTATTGGCACCGTCCACCCAGACTCCTTTGCCTTCTCTTTATCAATATCGCCCATCGCCCTTCCCTGCGGTTTTCCGGCCAGGGTAACCCAATCTCACATCCTCACCGATCGATCCACGTCGAACCCGCAAAAGCACCACCGCATCGTGTGGACGGGCCACGTGCCGCGCAACACTAAGGTACTGCGGATTAGCATTCCAGCGCATCTCCGATAGACCCCCACGTGACCTCCAATCCGGGTCCGCTTGTGGCAAGGGCAGGTGCGACGGCAGGAGCCACTTAAAGCCGAGCTTGCTGAGCTTCCTGCTGCCTGCGTCCGTGTGTCAACTGCGTCACTCCCGCGCCCGTGAGCGAGCGTGAGCGTGAGCCTTTCCCAGACATCACCACCCGGGCTTCCTCTCGACGCGACAAAACGACGCACGCTTTTGCCCTTCGATCACGTTGAAGCATCTGCGACATCGCGACGCATACAATCACCGCTTCGCTGCAGCTACCGCCACGCGCCCTTCTCGTCCACAATCCTTTGCCTCTGGCTCGCCAATCGCATCGTCTTGCCCCTTGCTGGGAGGCCATGGGCTTGGTTAGAGTGTCGGCGCTGCGAAGGATTAGACAGAGGGCACCTCTCTAGGTACGTGGCTGACGCGCCTTGAGTTGCGACACGTGATATGCACCTTGTCGGACTTCTGCCTGCTGCTGCATGATCAATTGGTTCAACTCCAAAGAGAACTTCACGCGTACTGACACATTCCTCAGACTTCACACCCGAAACGCATACTCAATCGCGACTTGACAACGGACGGGACGCCCAGCCATGTACGACAAGGTCGTGCCGCTAGGCTCGCGCCTGCACTATCCCATCACAATCACTAAACTCCTGAAATCCCCCGGCGACACCATCAAAAAGCAGGAGAGCATCATCGAGTACAAATTCACCTGGAGGCGCAAGACCGGCGACGATACGTGGAACGATGAGACAACCTACACCGAGTTTGATAGCCCTGCCGAGGGCATCCTCAAGGAATGGCGCGTCAAGGAGGGCATGGTCATCGGCGCCGACGGACCCTGCATGCTTGTCGAGGAGTCTTGCGGCCACGAGGTCCAGATCCAAGGCTTGTGCAGTCTCTGCGGCGCCGACATGACCGAGACCAACTGGGCCAGCGAGGAGCGCGACACTGACCGTGCCATGATCAACATGACGCACGACCAGACCGGTCTGATGGTCAGCGAGAGCGTAGCCACCAAGGCCGAGCACGATACGCAGAAGCGCCTCCTGCGCCAGCGCAAGCTGAGCCTTGTCGTCGACCTAGACCAGACCATTATCCACGCGTGCATCGAGCCCACCATTGGCGAGTGGCAGCGCGACCCTTCAAATCCCAACCACGCCGCCGTCAAGGACGTCAAGAGCTTTCAGCTCAACGACGATGGCCCGCGAGGACTGGCGAGAGGCTGCACGTACTACATCAAGCTGCGACCTGGCTTGGCCGAGTTCCTGGAGGAGGTCTCCGGCATGTACGAGTTGCACGTCTACACCATGGGCACTCGTGCGTACGCCCTCAACATTGCTCGCATCGTCGATCCCGACAAGAAGCTGTTTGGCAACCGAGTCATCAGCCGTGACGAGAACGGCAGCATCACCTCCAAGAGCCTCCAGCGTCTATTCCCAGTCAGCACCGACATGGTTGTTATTATTGACGACCGTGCCGATGTGTGGCCTATGAACCGACCGAATCTGATCAAAGTGGTGCCATACGACTTTTTCAAGGGAATCGGCGACATCAACTCGAGTTTCCTCCCCAAGCGGCAAGACATCGTGCCCGCGCCGCCAAAAGCAGTCGCACCCGTCGCTGCCAAGCCGGTCGCCGGACCGGCAAAGACGTCACCGCTCGACGAGTTGGCCAAGATGAGCGGCGGAGACGACGCGGCGAGCTTGAAGACCCAGACGGAGGAGCAGGAGAAGACTCTAGAGAAGCAGCTCACCGACCGGCCATTGTTACACATGCAGGAGGAGCTGGACAAGGAGGACGATGGACAAGATTCCCAGAACGGCAACTTGTCCCATAGCCACCACCGAAACCTGCTGGTGGACGACGACGAGGAGCTTATCACGCTGCAAGACCATCTCACCGACATACACACAGCCTTTTACGAAATGTACGACAAGAGACGTGCAGAGCGGAGACAGTCAGAACCGACACACCCACCTGGCCACAGCAAATCCCGACGAAGAGCATCCGTAGACGACGGAGTAGATTTGTCCATGGTCCCAGACGCGGGCGACATCCTAGGCGAGCTCAAGGCGAACGTACTGTCCGGCCTAGTGATTGTCCTGTCCGGCCTAGTGCCACTCGGAGTCAAGGTCGAGGAGTCGGACATTGGCATCCAGGCGCAAAGCTTTGGTGCGCAAGTCCTGGATGGCGTCTCCAAGCGGGTGACGCATCTTGTGGTTGCCATGGCGCGGCCTCGGACAAGGAAGGTGCAGCAAGCGGCCAAGATTTCAAGCATCAAGATCGTCAACCAGAACTGGCTCATCGACTGTCTAAGCCAATGGCGGCGGCTGGACGAGCGACCCTACTTTCTGGACATTCTCGACGCGGACCGAGAGAAGAGCGACGACACCACAGAGGTGGCGTCGGAGGAGGAGGAAGACGAGGTAGAAACGAAGGACCTCAAGGACTTTGACTGGGATACGGCCGACAAAGACTTGCAGGAACTTCTCGGCCTCGACGACGACGATGACTCGGAGATGTTTGCTAGCGTGGCCAACTCGGACTCGGAAGACAGCGAAGTGGAGGACCCGAAGCAGGGAACCAAGCGAAAATCACGAGTTGACGACGAGTCCGACGATGACGGCACGTCTAGCATCACAGGCGAGAGTGTCTTGGCCAAGAAGCAACGGGTGGCACGGAGCCGGGGTGCCTCGACCCTGCGGGCTGTACGGACTCCAAACGGCGACGACGCCGACGAGGAGGGCGCCAGTCTCCCGACGCCGGGCCCTACCGGAGACGAAGGGACCGAGGGTGACGACAGGTTACGATTGGTGGTCGTCGAGGACAACCAAGACACTCAAGACGACTTTGATGACGATCTGGAGCGAGAGCTACTAGCCGAGCTGGAGGCTGCGGGTGATTGATGTTGAACATATCCGAGGTGTTTAGAAGTGTAGGCGGAGTTTTGTGTATGTATGTAGTATACCCCCCGGAAGGAAGGGATGGAAACAATGTGTTTACTATACAATGCAGCTTTTGGCGGCATGCTGTGATGTATATTGAGTAAATTGATGAATGATGCATGTACAATGTCATTCGTAGGCTTGATGACCGGAAGGCGAACGGTGGGGGTGAGCAGCTGGCCAAGGAGCTGTCAGATGATGTCCTGTGTGAGCAGTTTTGGTGTTGGAAGGCATTTCTGTGTCAACTCGTACTGTTCACATCGTGTTAGCCGTCTCTGGCACGCACTCCAAAAACCATCAGGCTGCTGTAATCCTTTCTCTTCCACTCTGGTGTCCGGCACAGCCACCAGGCGTCAAGCAACATATATACAAAGAGAAACCTGATTCTCTCGTCTCCGTCCGTCCATCCACCCGCTTTTCTTTCCCCTTGTCTAGTTGGTCGTGGGGGGAGGCGCCACGGCAAAGGTCGGTTTCACGAATCTACCACGAACGCAACCAATCAGCATACAGACAGGGCCAAAAAGACGACCGGAAGAGGGGGGGGGGGGGCTTTGGGGCTTTGGGGCTTTACCGGTCAGTGTGGTAGACCTTGGCGTTGTCGCCCAGCAGCTCCTTCTCGCGCTTCTGGTCGGCCCAGTACCGCCGGACCTGGTCGCGGTCCTCCTCGGCCTGCAGCAGGGGGATCAGGCTGATGCGCGCCCACATCTTCTCGCGGCCGAGTTCGCTGGGTTGGAAAAGAGACGGTCAGTGGTGGGTTGTTGCGCTGTTTGGCCAAGGGGGAGAACGACGTACTTGGCCTCGCGCATGCCGCCGACTAGCCGGTACCAGCCGTAGCCCATGACGGCGCCCATGCCGAGCAGGAGGATGCCGGGGCGGAAACCCCGGGCGGGAAGGTTGCGCTGGTGACGGTCAGCTTCGGGCTGGTTCCTTCCCCCCCCTTTGAATATGGAAGCCCAGCTCGTCACAATGGAGCCAACCCGCTCCAACGCACCTTGTACTGGACGGGCTCGTACCCGCCCCGAGGGGGCATGTCCTGGCTCATGATGGGCAGAGTCGTCTCGGGTAGTCGTTCCGGGGAGGTCAATTGCCTCGCTCGCTCGCTCGTTCGTGGGGACCCTCCGCAATCGTTCGGTTCAGTTCGGAGTATCGTGAGGTGATTGTTTTGGGAAGATGGCGGTTGGACTGATTTCCATCCCCAATGGCCACAACCGGCTTCCGGATTACATAAGGCAAGGAGGTGGGGTGGTGGAGCACAGACGCCAAACGCCGGGGGCCGGGGTACAACCGGAGACTACTGCATTCAGATGTCTTCAAACCTCGTCTCTTACTCGGGATCAAAACTCGAATCCAGGCTGGGCTCTGAAATGCATTCTCTATCGTGACTCTAGCGTGGTAGCTCTATGTCCTAGCCTTGTACATTGCCCAACCTTTGCAGTACCAGCCATTCAAATGACCCATCCAACCGACCAGACTCCTACATTAAATCCAAATGGTGACAGATCACCAATCCTCTCCGGTCTGGGCTTCTCACTGTATAGCCTCTGCCGGGCTCGTCATCTCCTGGCTTCCCAGAGACTTCTCGCTGCCCACGCCTGGGTTCCTCAGCCCGTCACTCAGCTTCTTGGTGACGTGGTCCGGGTCCGGCTCGTCGCTCCCGACAAACGTCCAGCTCTCCTCCGTCTCGTCGTCCTCGGCCGGATCCGTCTGAGCGTTCTTGCCGGCCTTGCGCTTGATCAAGCTCTTTGCGTACTCTAGATCCCGGTAGATGCACTGGATCGCCGTGTCGACGCCCGTTTCCTGTCAGACGTTAGCAAAAGTCGTCCCAAGAAGCAAAGAAGCACTTACACTGCGGATCTGCTCGCCAAGGACCCGCGCCTTGACGATCATTCGCTCGTTCCGAGTCACTTCCCACAGCGCTCGCCCGAAGCTGTTGGTTCCCCACTTCTTGACCCAGACGCCGACGCCCAGGTCCTCAACTCTGCTTGCAAAGAAGAACTGGTCACCAAAGAAGGGCCGGATGATGGTCGGGATTCCCGCCCGCAAGCTGGCACCCGTGGTACCTGAACCACCGTGGTGAGCGGCTGCGTCAATCTGACGGAACAGCCAGTCGTGCGGCGCTGACTTGATGACGTGGATGTCCGCTGGCATCTCTGGCTCCTCGGCTCGTGGCTTTGAGGGATCCTCCTTGGAAGAGATTCGGTCAGACCAGCCTTTGGAGAGGATGCATCGAACGTCGGCTTTCTGCACCGCGTCGATGACTTCCTGCGTCATCTTGGCGGGGTCGTTGACGATGATGGACCCGAACCCGACGTATACCAGCTTTTTGCCATCTGCTCTCGCCTTGGTGATGAAGTCCTGGAGCTCCTTGGGCGGCTCCCACACACCTCCTTCGTCCAGGAACCAGTACCCGGTGACTCTGATCCAGTCCGAAAAGTCCAGGGGCGGCGCAACCACACTGGGGCTGAAGTTGTACAAGAACGGGACCTTGTTGGGCTGCATCTTTTCTAGGTTTGTGTTGGGGAGCCCCAGGGTTTTGTTTCGCCATCGGTTGACTTGGTACGCCGTGGCCTTCCAGAAGATGTTGTCAAACATGACATATGTCATGTAGTTGTAGGCACCTCCCATCTTGTGCTCCGGCATGATGAAGGCGTGGGGGTACGCTCGGGTCCTCGTCCATGGCATCGTGAACGCTCGGAAGTAGGGGATGCCCAGCTTCTCCGCAATGTGAATGCCGGCCATCGCCGACGGAGACTCGATGAGCAGCTCAGACCCCTCGCAAGCCTTGAACGATGAGTCGAGCAGATCGTCCAGCCATCCTCGGAACGTCGAGTTTGCTTCGCGTAGGAAGGCCCAGGTGAACGTGCCATTCTCGATGCACAGCCGCATCAGCTCGGCCGGATCGCCCTCGACCCGGGCGAACTCGATGCCGTGGGACTCGATCCACTCCTGGAACTCGCCATGGGTCGCAATGCGTGGCTTATGGCCCTCGGCGAGGAGGCCCTTGCACAGCGCAATGTACGGCTGCACGTCCCCTCTCGAGCCGATCGTGAGGCAGGTAATCCTCATCGAGGACTGCGGCTTGTATGCCAGCGAGGTGCTGTTTGGGTCGTCGAACAGGATGGTTGGCGCGTTGGAAACCCCTGAAGTGTGGTGCGGAAGCTCCAGCTCGTGGTTTGCAAACCCGTCCTGTCGCGCCGACTTTAATGCATCCCGTTCTGCAATGGCGCAGTCCTCTTCCTCCTGCGCCTCCTGGTCGAGTAGGCCGGACTTGTCGAGGAACTTGGCCGTCTCCAAGCCCTGCAAGAGCGTGATTGCGCAGTCATCGCGGATCTCATTCTGACTGAATTCGAAGAATAGCTCTTCATGCCCTCGAATCACCACCACAAGACCAGAATAGCCAAACCTAAAGCCCTTCTCCTTGTGGACCGTCTCAATGTCCTTGAGAGGGAGGATGAGCTTGGTCCTCGTCCCCGGGAGCAGACTTCGGAAGCAGAATGAACGGTCGCTGATGTAAAACTTTCCGTACAAGGGCAGAACGCGCAGGATGTAGCCAAAGTACGTGGCCTGCAGCTTCTCCGTATCCGGCAGGGCAAAGTGAGCGCGGAAGCGATCCATGGAGATTTGGACCTTGCCATCGGCGTCCTCTTCGAGATCTTCGTCATCGGTTCGGAGTCCTGCAGGCTCATCGTAGTGCCTGTGGCCACCCTTCCACATGCCCGACACCTTTTCCACGTATCCCATCGACTCTGTGGCGAACAGGGAACCCATGCGCGCGCTGGTCTTGGTCAGATACTCGGCAAATGCGCCCGCCCGCTGCAAGGGGAAGGCGCTAATCTTTGTGATGCTCTGCAAGGTGGGAGTTCCAGGAGGGTGATCTGGACTGTCGGCTGGAACGCTGTGCGAGGACCCCGTCGTGGCAGCGTGTTGCACGTGGTGAGGGACAAAGTGCGAGCTCGAGTTTCGGGGTGTCTGCCTTCTTCCTGTTAATTCTGCCGCCCCGCTAGCTGAAGCCGACCTCCGCATCGTCGGGCTGTGGAAGACCTCGCTCCCTCTTAGGATCTGACTGGCCGAGGGATCTTCGTTGGAGGAGGAGGCGAGATTTGACACGCTCGGGTCCTCGATGGATGACTGAACAAACGAGTCCGCAGAGTCTTGCTCTCGTTTTGGAGTCTGGTTGCCATCTCGGTGACGGCGTACTCCACTGAAGCTCCTCCTTGGGCTTTGTTCTCTGATTAGTCCTGATAGATCAAGACTCTTGCGTCCGAGCTGCCTGAATGCATCGAGGCTGGACCGATAAGGCACGTCGGAACTAACCCGGGGACTCAAGCCAGGCGAGTGCGGGGACATGGGAGAGAGAGTCGCTTTGACCTGACCCGGTGCTCTTCCGGTGCGGATCTTGTCCATGTGGATGCTGTGTCTGGCAGAAGTTGGCGGGGATTGCCTTGAAGGCGGCATCGAAGAAGCCTTTTGTTTCCCAAGCACCTTGTCCTCAGAACGGCTCCTAGAAGAGGCATCCTCGATGAGGATTCGGAGGACATTGATGGCCTCCTTGCCGAAGCTAAAAAAGGAAAAAAAGTACTGTAACCGTTAGTCACAGTTAGAGTCACTGTCGCGGCAACATACCTCGTCGATGGCATACGTCTCATCGTTGTCGATGACACGTATCTTGCACGTCTCCGCAAACTGGATCATTTGGGTATCCTCAATGTCGATGACATTCTCAATCGGCAGCGAAATCTTGACGCTGTCTCCGGCGTTGTGGCTCCGGAAGATGACTCTCTGCAAGCTCTTGACCCACTCCTTTGCACTCGGAGCACTGTCGGCCTTGAAGTTGTATGTTCGGTAATGGGTCTCGACGGAAAAGTGCAGTCCTTCCTTGTCCTTTTCGACAATGCTTGCCGAAATGCCGTACCGAAGATCGATCTGGCCGAATGGGAAGTACTGACTGGTGGAATCACGGTAGTAGGACAGGACGTCGCCCTTGAGGCGGAACCAGTAGCGGTTGTATTTGGGATTTCGCTTTCCACTCTTGGTGAGATAGCCTGACTTGGCAACGTCATGCTGTGATGATGAGCAGGAGCAACGAGTATAGAGGAGCGGCACATACAGCTTTCCTGGGGAGATAGGCGTAGAAGCAAATGTGCTTGGAGGTTATGTACATGTAGCCCTGGAGAAGGACGCTCTGCAGGAGCCAGCAGGGATACTCTGATGACGGTCAACTGATGAATCTGCGAAGAACCGAGTAACCTACCTTCGATGACTTGCTCGGGTGTATCAAACTCGAAAATCTCCATCAGTTTCTTAGCCAACGCTGGGGCATCGGCGTCGCTTGGTCTGCTGACATCTGACGACGCTCTCTCGACGTCGAAGCTGGGCCGGCTCGTCATCTCAGCTTTGGCTTCGAGCATGCGGCTCATCATGGGTGCCTGGCGACTGTCATGCCGGGTGAGTGTAAGGGTAGGAGGTGTGGATGAACCGCTAGCACTGGCCTCGCTCGACTCGCCGGCTTCTTCTTTAGGTGCTGAAAGGCGGCTTGAGTGTCGCTTTGACTTGGGGAGGAGTCTTGGTAATGTAGGAAGAGAGCGTAAAAGCTTATGGTCCGAAAGCCGCTTGCGCCGACCTTTTTCTCTGGGTACCTTGAGGACCGTTGTCTTGGAAAGGTCATCTGCCTGGGTGTCCTGCTGAGCGGTCTCGGGGCCCTCCTCTTCGTCGCTGCTAATACCGTCAAAGCGGTCGTTGAAATCGACGCGGGACCCGGCGGCGGCGATGAGGCCAAAAATGCTCTGGTTCATGTTGACGAACATGGGCGGCCCTTGGTTAGGGGCATCGTCCTGGGTCGAGTCGTCGCTCTGCCGTAGGGGCTCTGGGAACACGGTAGACGTCTGCTCTTCTCGCTGCTTCTTGTGGAGCTTCTTGCCCACGCGCTTCTTGATATCATCGTCGTCGACACTGGGCCGGACGCCGCCGGCGTCTGATTGAGGGGGCATGGTTGCTGCAAGAGGATCGGGCGGGAGGTGACGATAGTGTGGGATGTCGAGGCGCGGCGGATGGTATCGGAAACGAAAGGTGCCGGGAACCAACGGACACGGTTTATCGGAGTCGTGGACGTCGCCGTGAGGACAACTATCTCGGGGATGAAAGGTGCGCGGCACAGAGGACCCGGATTCGGTACGGTTTGCGATGAAGCAATCGCAAAGACAACAAGCTATCGTCAAGGTGTCGTAAAGTTGGACATGGAGCCGTCCCGGGTGGATCCTGGTAAGCTCTCTCCCGATGGAGATGTGGCACAGGCGGAGCGAGGTTGAAGGGCCCTCGATGTTGACGAGTCCACGAGAGAGCGAGGACGAGAGACCGACCAGCTGTTGGACGAGGTAACGTTCCCGGGTTTGGCGATAGATAGTGATGGTGGAGGTCACGGAGGTCAAACGCACTGCGACGGCGTGCAGCGGATGTTTCCTAGGTAGCCTAGCCTGATGCCTAGGTACTCCCAGCGCGTGCAGCGGGGTCCCCGGAGCCTGTAGGGGGCGTCGCAGTGGAGCTTAACCGTTTGGGCTGTGGAGCAGCGGACGCCAGTGATTGGCAGGCTGTTAATCGATAAACAATGACGCCAGCGGGGCCTGTCTGCCTCCACGGATGGATCACATGTAATGGGTGTCGCAGGTCAGAGGACGACGATAAGGGTGACGGCGGTAGCTTCGGATGGCTTAGTTGTCGAGGTGATCGATTTGATCCCGCGACTGCCGGAGACGGGGCGTCTAGCTGTGTTGGATGCACGTGGTTGTGTGTTGGCAAGTTGGTTCGTCGATGATCACCTCGCGAGTCGGGCAGAACCACCGTAGCATTAGTTTGTACAAAGTATTCCAGGATTATGCATCTCTAAAACCACACCAGTAGTCCCAGCCGTCGCCGCCATGCCTTGTTTGCTCGAGGCAACAAATCTCCGGACTCTTTGTCCAATCGTTCAACATGAATCAACCAAGTACATCCAACCGTGCGTAACAAGCCACCAACTCCGAAACTGCAAATGTGCCACAAAATTATACATATATACTCACCCGCCTTTCGTCAACTTTTGCATCATTGCCACAAGCACAACTTTCCGCTGCCTGTTGCCCCTGCAACCCAGTCCATTGTTGGGTGGAAGTGTGCGACAGCAGGCACCGCCGAGATTCCCTCGCCATCTAGCTGCGCGAGCTGGCTTCCGTCGGACGCAAAAACATCGACAAATCGGTTCATATTACCAATGACAAACTTTTGGATACCATCGTTCGGTCGTTTCTGCCACTGGGGCTTGAGTATTGTTACCCAGCGCCCAGTTTGGTTGTTGTGGCGCACATTGTGCGCCGGTTCCATGGCATCGGTGCTGATATTCTGTCCTGCTTTCCAGGTACTCGCATCAGAAAAGTCGTAAATTTTCACCGTATCGTCGTAAGATGACGTTGCAATGTGCCCGCCCGGGCTCCATGATGCATGTGACACGGACAGCCGCGAGTTGTGTTCGCCGAGGAGCACAGGGTGCATCAGGTCCCCTTTTCCAGTAATTTTTCGAACATCCCATATCTTCAGCGTCCGGTCTAGTGATGCTGTCGCAATGAGATGCGGCTGGAGGGGATGCAGCGAAAATCCTCCGATTTTTTGCGCCGACAGGATCCAAATTTCGGCGTCATCGCGTGTCCTCAAATCATAACGACCGACTCCACCATCGAGAGTCGAGAAGAAGAGAAGGTTTGGTTCCGAATCAGCCATGTCCATTGCCGATATGGGCATGTCGTCGTTGATGTCGGATGGTGCAAACACCTGGACAGCGGTTTCCTTCTCAATGTCCATTTTCCTGATGGAAGAGTCGTATGATGAGGTGTAGACGATGTTATGGTCGTGCTGAGGAAACACGAACGAGGTGATCGTCCGGCTATGCGTCTTGAACGCTGAAATACTAGGATTTGGCACGTCGGTGTCGTCGTCGTCGTCGTCTACTTCGGGTGCTGTTTGCGAGGCATCAAAGACACCTACGGCACCCTCCTTGTCGCCCGCAAAAACAATCGCCTTGTCTTCTGTAGGATGAAAGCCGAGCGCATACGCTCGTTGCGGTGTTATTTTTATGTCTGATGCTGTTAGAGCGTTGCCGCAGGAAGTGCTTGGATAACTTACTATTCGGTATCCAGTGTGGATACAACTGCAAACTGCTCATGCGCAGTCGCAATTCTTTGAGCTCCTTCCTGGTCGTCTCTTTGACATCGTCTTCAGTAAATGTTCGGACTCCAGGCTGCGCGCCTCGGACGAGACCCTTAAGCCCTCCGACGCCGGCTTCCCACTTTTTGCCGTCGACAGCGATGTCGCCAAGGTTGAAGTCTCCATTAACCCTGAGCTTCTTCGATCTTGCGACCTCGGCCGCAGTTTCTGCTTCGACGTCCATCTTGCGCTTGAGTGTCTGGTTGTCGGCGTCGAGACCGGCTAGTCTCGAGCTCATTCGCGTGGGTCGAGCAGACTCTTTCTTTACGGAGCTTCGACTCGTCTTGGCCTTTGCTGGAGTTGGTTTCACTGGTGTCTTGGGAGTGATCCTTTTTGCCGTTTCTGCAGCATTGTTCAATAGCGCTTGGTTTAGCGCAATGTTTTCTTGTCTCCGGCGCTCGAAAGCGCTCATAGGCGCGACATCAATCGGGGGCGACATTGACTCGAGGAAAGAAGAATAATCAAGGCTCGGATGCCCGAATTACAAGTGCCCAGACTGGCGGATTGAACAAGACGACGTGACTGCGACGTGCGCGAACAGGAGGCAGAAACCGTGACAGTGGCAAGGGTGAGATGCGCGGCGCGGGAGCGCGACTGCTTTGGCGCGAAGTCACGCGCGACGACCGAATCACTTCCGAAGTTTAGCCCACTGCACATCCACTTTGGTTCAATTTTCAAGCCAACAGATCCCAGACTGCTCGACTGCACTGGTAACGATGCCTCCCAATTTTCTTCCATTTCTCTACCAGACGCGGACTCTACAGCGGGCTTGTAGACGTCCCGCTTCATTCCTCCTCGTTCAGAGAGCCACCTTGGCCACCCGGCCAAAGGACTCCGTCACCAGCAACGACAAGTCAATTCCGTTTGAATGGGACAACGAAGAGCATGCAAAGGGCCATGAGTCTACCCTCGCCGCGGAGGCAAAGCCTTCAACCATTACTCCCAGTGAGGTGGACATCTTCAAGGGAATCTTTGATGAGATTGCCCAAGGCCGTATGCCCAAGCCAAAGAAACGTCCCGAGTTTGCCGATACTCGGGCGACCGAGAGGTTGACCAGCGCGGCCGAGGGATTCAATGGTCAGCCGATGGCGAGCTCCATCGTCGACCAAGCCCGCGGCAGCGAGTTTAGCGATCAGTTTCTGCAGCGCTACCCCCAGTCTCTCCGGAACGCTGCGGAAGTGGCCCTCGGCAAGTTTGAGCTGGCGCCAAAACGCCCAAGGCTCAACGACATGATTGGGTTGGACGAGGCAGAGGCCAAGCAAATGGCCGAGTGGAAGCGATACAGCAAGATCCGCAACCAGGAGAAGGAGAGGGTTGACGCATTAATGGCGGCCTGTCGGTCCGACCTTGAGCTGTGGCAGGTCATGGAGAGAGAAGTCTTTTCGCTGCCGGAAAAGCTCGGCATTTCCCAGGCCGCTCAAGTGAAACCGAAACGAGGGCGGAAAGCCAAGAAGGGAGAAGAAAAGGAGGCCACCGAAAAGCCCGAGCCGCCCGTCAGCAATGAGCCCACCCTGATCATGGACGTTCACGGACCCCTTTACCCTCACTACCTCGCAACCGGTCTTGGCCTTCTCGACACGGCCTTTGCCCAGCCGTCCCCCCTCATATTCAACATTCTCCCTCGCGTCAAATCGCTTGGTCTCCCCTCTTATGTGCTTGGCATCTCTACGCCTTTGTTCCACAAGCTCGCTCAAGTCCACTGGAACCGTTTCGGCGACCTTGTGTCCGCCGTTGAGACGATGGAGGAGATGAGATCGGTTGGGCTTTATTCGGACACAGACATCCAAGCCTTGCTTGTGCAGATCCAAGAGCAGCTGCACGGATGCGCTTGGGGCGCACAGGGTCGCTTTGTCATGGCCATGACCGAACTGCCCCCCTACGACAATACTCTGGACAACCGATTGTACGAGCTCGTCAACTATACCACGTACTCGTTCAAGCAGCAGGGTATCCAGACACAGCAAGAGCTGGAAGAACAGCAGGAGATGGAGGAGGAGGAGCAAGGAAACGAAGATGGCAAGCAATTTGCGTTTTAGATGTGAGCTATACGATGGATGACCTGTAACACTGATGTAGGATGACGAGAAGGAATTTGACAAGATGATTATGTATATTACTGGCTGCGGCCTTGTATTTTATAGACCTATATGGAAGTGATGATTTATTTGTCATGGTCTTACTGATTCTTCTAAGTCGACAAGATATGCTGTGAAAAGAGAAGGCCACGCGAAACATATTCTTTATACGTTACTTTAATCGAGGGACTTTGTTAATCGAGGGACTTGCTCCTGCAAGCGTAGTTTCCTATTTTTTGTTTTCTGTTTCGTCATTCATACGAAATGGATAAAGGTTAGAGCTGGTCAGATAGGAATGGAGACAGTCAGGAGCTGGTGGGCATAGCAAGGAATGAAAGGCGTAAATCCAAGTCAATCAACAGACGTATAACAAACGGGAATGAGCACATGGGGCCGTTGTCCGAGAGTAGCATGAACCTAGATGAGAATATACTAAGCTGTTAAATTGGAACGTTCCCACTAGAGCACTATTATCGTCAGATATTCCTGTTAAGATGATATCATTTACCTTTTGAACACTGTAGTCTTCATCAAACATATCCAACCTCTAATGAAGCTGGTATATGGTTTAGGAGTCTGGGGAATCAAACCAAGTATCGGGGCATGTGGAGATAGCTTTAAATGTAGAGCAAGTTTGTGTTGACAAAATCCTGACCTATAAAACCACTATGGTCACATGGAAAAGGAACACAGAACAAGCCAAAGCTGCCGAAGTTCCTTTTCCATTTCGGTGTGCTCAACCGCTATGTAACCAAGAAATCATAATTTACGCCTAAGATAACTTCGAAGGCCCGACACATGAAGGAGGTCTAATAACAAAAGTCCCCCCAAGATAGTTCAATGACGCTGTGTAAGCCTGGTGCCCGACGTGTTAACAGAAGGCTAAGCCACGCTGGCTGTATGATTTAGTTCAAGCTTATACGGGAGCATGGTCCAAATTCGCAGGATCCGGACTAACAGCATGCATATGTTCCTTTGCAGCTCAGTGGACCGTTCCGAGGTCAGCTGGGATGACAGCGGCTCGCCGAAGCAAAGTGGCAATTTGCAAGCTGGGACTGGGGTGACGGGCATTCTCCAAGGCAGATGGCACCCCGGCATCGCCATCAGCTTATCAGCAGCCTTTTTTTAATTCAACTAACGAAGGATTGCACTTTGGACTGCGGCCCAAAGTGAGCCGACGAGTTCTATTCTCAGCAGTGCATGCATGTGTTTGTGATGTGCAATGCTTGAGCTTCGTCATCTCTGCCTGATTACATTTCATCGGAAACAGTCCGGTTGGGGGCGGATCAGCGGAAGAATAGTCAGTGTCACAATCTTTTGGCATTGGCCACGGAGATATGGCTTCAGATGATCCCGGATAAGGCGGCCGCGGTGCTTTCTGGACGGTGTTTAGAAATAAGTCATTACCTGAGATGATGGCGTTTTATGAGTCTAGAAACTGTTCGGCAGATGTCGGGTATATACGAGCCGTCGAGTGCTTCTGTTGGGCATCGTGGTGGAGGTGAGAGAAGCCTAGCTTGGTGTTCTAGTCCCTTTGATCATGGATGATTACGTCGCAACTGCAGCACAAATCTTCATCAGCCTACTGTGAAGTGCAGGCAAAAATAACCGACAACGCAGCGTACTTTGTGTGGTAGCAATATCACACAACATTAACAAGGTGCGCCTGTGACGCGGCAGCACCTCGTGGTTGGGACATCATACGGAAGTCGGGATGACGGATCCCAAAATAAGCCGCTCTAGACTGATTCAAGACACAACGGTCGGCCGCCCGGTCGCAGTTCCCCAGATTTAGAGATCTGGTTGTCCACGCCCAGCAATTCCGGGGCGCAGCATCTAGAGGCTAGCCCTAGCCACGCTGACGGCCACCAAAGCTCTTCCACAAAGTAAGCTCCCGAGCCGACGGTCCAGTTACAGAGCTCCAGGGTTGCGAGGCGGTGTTGCTGACTTGAGCTGGAGAAGCTCGATTCGACACGTTCTAGTTCGTGGCTGCTTAGGGCCTGACTAGATGAGCACGGAAGACTAAGTATCCGGGATGATTGCACTCCGGAGGCTGAGAAACGGGAGTTGTAGGCCTCGCTTCGATGGAAAGGGAATCGGGTATATAATGGGATGCCAAGTCGGCTCAAAGGGAATCATCATCAAACTCACAGCAACAATCACATCAACAGCTTCTTACAGCTTCAAGCCTCTTACACTTTCTAGCTTCACTTTAGCTCAACTCGTACGTCCTCACAATGTTCTCCTTCAAGACCATCTCCGCTGCCCTTCTCCTCGCCGCCAGTGTCTCCGCGGTGCCCACTCCCACCGAGTACGACACCTCCGACAGCACTTCGGAGCACTCCCGGGTCACCCACTCGGTTGTCGCCGGCCTGGGTGGTCTCCGCTTCGACCCCGACAACGTTGTCGCCCAGGTTGGCGAGGTTGTCGAATGGCACTTCCTCCCCATGAACCACTCCATCGCCCAGTCCAGCTTCGGAGAGCCCTGCGAGCCCCTCGCCGACGACACCGGCTTCTTCGCCGGCTTCAACTTCTTCACCCCCGAGGGCCAGGCCGACAATGTCTTCCAGATTGTCATCGAGGACAACAGCAAGCCCATCTGGTACTACTGTCCCCAGCAAAAGGGCAACCATTGCCAGAGCGGCATGGTTGGCGTCATCAACCAGAACTTTGACAACCAGGACTTTAGCCTGAGCCGCTTCAAGGAGCTTGCTGCCCTTACCGAGGTCTCCGTCATTCCTCCCTATGAGCAGGGTGGTTCTGTTATTGCCAACCCCAACCCCAACGGTGGCTTCTAAGCACTTTAACCGGTTACTAGAATTATTAGGGCGGGCGAAGGGTCACTTTCTTTACATGTATGGGTAGACAAATGATGGTATCGGTCGTATTGCATTATTAGCGGGTTTGAACGGGTTCAATACATTCCTTACAGTTTATAGTACAGAGTATTATTTTGTCACGGCAATATATTATTTGCATTGATCAAGATTGTGGTTCAACTCCGTAATAATGCGCCAGTTTAGTTTGCAATTGAGCAAGCTGAGGCTAACTGAGAACATAGTCTCCAACTTCATTAAAGGAAGAGAGATCAGCACGAAAGGGAATGAGACAATCCTAGCCTTGTAGAAACATGCATTCATGCGCTACTGCGGCTTGCATATTGTGGGGCATGTGATCCGCTACGACGGTACGAATAAGCCTCCTCACCAGATTATCGGAGTTCCACAAACATCAATTAAACAACTCCAACTAAGCATCATATCCCGTCGCCGGCTTCCTGGAGCTTCCCTGAGTGACTCGAGAGATATTTGACGCAATCTAGAGGCTTCTGCGAGGATGACGGGGGACTCGAGCCCGCCAGGGGATGAACCCTTACTAATGCCCTACTCTTGTCATCAATGCCGGAGTCGCAAATTGAAGTGCGACCGCCTGAAGGAGGGATGTACTCGGTGTAATTCACTAGGAGGGAAGTGCCAGTATCCTACTTCGCGGAAACCAACGGTCATTACTGTGACGAGGCCAAAGGTGAAGGAGTTGGAGTCTCGATTGAGTACGTGGTGCAATCCGACGCATCCGACCATCATCCCATCACTCTGCGACGCGATGGAAATGGTGCTAATTATCGCTTAGAGGACTTGGAGCATAGATTAAAAAGTCAGGGCAATGCGTCTTCGTCATCGAAACATTCCCCAGCGTCGTTTGAGGAAGAATTGATTGAGACTGGGCGCTTCGAACAACTCCCCCCCCAGTCTGTCGTCGAGGAACTGTAAGTCGCTTGTTCAACAGGCACTCCATTTCAACAGTCCATGTAATACTCCATTCAATACTCCATGCTGAGACCTCAAGGACAAACATTTACTTTTCCAACCTGCACTATGACACGCCAATGCTTCATCCATCTCGGTACCTCGCTTCGCTCTATCTTCCTCCGCACATGCAGCCTCCGATGTGTCTTCAATACGCCGTCGTGGCCATTGCTGCTACCCTGTCACCAAACTACGGCCACCTCGCGCATGCGTTTTATCGTCGGGCACGCAACTATTTCGATGCCGACGAAATGAAGGTTTGTGGAATCCAGCCGCCGTCGAATTTCGCTGACGGTGTAGGGCGACGGTGATCGCTTCGTCACGCTTGCTCATGTCCAGTGCCTCCTGCTCCTGTCCTATTTCGAGGTGAAGCAGCTGTGGTTCTCTCGCTCGTCGATGAGCACTTCTAGATGCGTGCGCCTGAGCCAGATCCTAGGCTTGCACTCGCTCGACGGAGATGCAGGAATGGGCCCGACTATGCCGTCGCCCAAAGATTGGTGCGAACAGGAGGAGCGGAGGCGGACCATGTGGGCGATATTCTGCAGCGATAGAAACACCAGCAGCACCACGGGATGGCCAAGTTTGATGGATTCTCGACGGGTGAGAGCGACGAGTCCGTCTGGAGCTTCACTAACAGCGCACAGATACAAACGCGGCTCCCCGCCTCCGAGGAGGCCTTCCAAGTTTGCATCGAGGAGCCCTCGGTCACTTTGGCCCAAGCTGTGAACCACGAAAAGAGCAGATGCTCGGCCTATGCGTGCAAGATTGTGGCCACGTACCTTTTCCACGAATGTCTCGACCACACCTACCAGGACCACACTGATGCCGATCCTGCCGACGTTCGGAGCAGTGTGTTTTGGAAGCGCCACCAGGATCTAAACAATGCGCTGGCGACTGCGTTCGTGACCCTGCCGGAGAACCTCCGCAACCCCGAAAACAGCAACTATCGCGACGCGGTGACGATCAACCTCCAGCTGCATACGGCGACCATCTGCCTGCATCGCATCGGCGCTGCCAGGGCAAAGAAGTACGACTGTCCAAGGGAGATGCTTTCCGTCACTCAGGTCAGACTGCTCCCCGCTGCCCACGAGATCTTTAGCATCGTGGCGACGCTTGCAGACGTGAGTGCCATGTTCCGCAACCCGATGGTGGCGTTTGCGGCGTACATGGCGGGGTTTGTGTTTCTGGAGGATTTCCTCGACTCGGCGAATCGACAGAGCGAAGCCAACATGAGTTCGTTGATGGATTTGATGGTGACGATTGGCCACCAGAACACGGTGACGGCGTCGCTGGCTGTCCAGATGGCGCACGCAGTGCAGAAGGCGGGGATTGATGCCTCGGCCGTTGACAAGGTATTTGCCAGCATCAAGTACGCATCACAGACTGACCAGTGCTGCAGGTGAGAGGGCTGATGGCCAAGATGGAGCTGAAGGGCCCGTTGATGGCGCAGCCGAATGAGGCGTCTGGCAGTGTGGTGTTTTGTCCATTTGAGATGTCTTCAGGGCCGGAAGGAACCCCAGCAGCGTATCCGACGATGGTTTAATGTCAAGATGAATGCCTTTGGGGGGAGGTTATGCGAGTCTACTGTGTTTTCTCGAACCAAGACTGGTGCATGGTGCTCAGGTCTTGAACCCACTTGCTAGGACCTCAGCGGGTCGGTTATGTAATCACAACACAGTCATCCTTATGAAAATTCTCGCCGCGTCAAACCCTCTCTTCCTTTCCCCCCTCAAGCCATCGCCCTTTTCAACGCTGCGTTTCCATGCTACACACAGAGAGACTGCACAGTCTCTCAAAGATCTTTCGGGTCAAGCTTTCGCATGTGGGAAATTCGGAGTATGCTTCAACCTTGACCTCGGCCCTTCCCCGGGATCCCCGAGGTCTGCCAGTGATGGCCCTGCGTCACTCGACGTTTGCAAATGACATCAGAAATCTCAGAGCCTGGGCCGCCTCGTGTATACCCGCCAGGGGAAGACGGGCTGCGCGTCCCAGGCCTCTATGGGAAGTCTTTGCGAGGCTTGTTGGGACTACAACTGGAGTGCGATACGCGGCGTTTTGTCCCGGGGTTCGCCTCGGGACAGAATAACTCAATTCCGATCATTCTGTCAAGGGCGATGGCTTCACCCTTTTTTCTCAGGTCAGTCAGTAGCTTAAGACAAGCATCAGAACAAGGATACTACTAACGATGTGGACATGGAGAGTAGTGTGTGTGGGGAGTTGAGTGTCCCGTTTTATCATCATCAGTCATTAGTGCTACCGCCGTCGCCAACCAGGCCAACCAGTGCTCCTATCTATTGAGTTCGCAACCAGAACTCGGAAGCCGTGCCAATGTATCTGAACCATAACCTGGAACCGCCTATCCTGTACCCGAACCATGACGCCAAATGTGAACCGCCGCCTCCATCCTGTGATTCGATGCCCACATCTATTCATCCCCGCTGTCCAATCCTCTGACTATGGCGTAGCTCGTCCCTGCTGCCAACATGCCAATGATCAATGTCTGGAAGGAACCCCAGAGACCGGCTCGGTGGTTGCGGATTGAAACGTAATTCTTGACGTATCCAAAGACGAGCAGCACAGCCACAGTGATGCCGATGGACACGAAGAGGGCCTCGCGCACACGGGCCATGACAAAGTAGGGAGTCATGGGGATCAGGCCGCCGATGAAGTAGCTGAGCCCCATGGTGGCAGCAGAGATCCAAGCCTGATGGATGTTGGGCTTGTCGAGCCGCAGGTCAAAGTCCATCATGAAGCGAACCCACTGGTCGGGGTTCTTGCACAGCTCGTCGACGAGCGGCCTGGCGGCTGTGCGGGAGACGTGGTACTTTTCCAGGATGGAGTAGACGCCGTCGCGCTCGGCCTCGGGCATGGTCTGGACCTCCAAGACCTCGCGCTGCTCTTGGTGGTTGTAGTGGTCGCGCTCGGTGACGGCAGCCAGGTACGCGCCTAGGCCCATGCTGATCATGCCGGAGAAGAGCTCGGCAAGGCCGGCGAGGATGACGACCTTGGCGCTGCCCAGGCTGGAAAGGCCGGCCGTCAGGGCGAAGGGGACGGTGAGGCCATCCGAGAAGCCGATGATGATGTCGCGGAGGACGTTGCCGTAGTCGATGTGGCACTCTTCGTGTTGGGATTTCCGCGGGTAGAGGGGGATGTGTGTTTGCTGAGCTTGCTCGACGGGGGGTTCGGCCAGGAGGGGGGATGATTCCGAGGGGATGTGTGTCATTGCGACGAACGAAGCTGGCGAACCGGCCAGCTGGGGTGTGCTATGGTGTGATGGACGTATGGCTGTACGGCTACAAGTACAAGGCAAGTAAGTGAGCGAGCGAGTAAAGGCCAGTGAATATCGAGTAATAGTATCAGTGGTGGTACATGGCATCTAGGTACAGAAACAGCATCCCCGGGGCATCTTTATACGTCTCCCTAATCTCTGGGCGATCCGCCGATTGCGAAAGAAGCGCCTTTCTCCGACAAACCCGAGAGCGAAAGTGACCTACGGCCGGTCTGTCGCCGCGGACTTTGTCCCATTCCAAGGCCGCCGCTCTCATTATCCCGGTGAAGTGCTTGGGTGATGGTGGCGAGGCGGCCAATCAGCGGGCGTGTTTTAGTCAGCGGGTGGTAAACAACTGCAGCGGGAATTGACGCACGCCCCTCCAAGTGCAGCTTGGCTCGGTCAGCAAGCAAACCGCCATGACGAGCTTGGGTTAGCTGACGGATACGCGTCGTGAGTGGACGACTCGCATCACAGCTTGCCACAGCTTGCCACAGCTCGTCACAGCTTGTGCTCGCTCTTGTGCTCGGCCCTCTTCTTCCGTTGGTACAGCGCCACCTCGAACCCCTGCACTCCTCCGTCCCGGATCACCCGCCGCAAGATCTTGCCGCTCGGCGACTTGGGGATCTGCTCGACGAAGACGATGCCGCCCACGAGCCACTTGTACCGCGCCGTGTGGCTCTCGACGTGCGCCTTGAGCCGCTGCGCCAGCGCGTGCAGCGCCGCCTCGTCGCTGTTGGGGTCCCGCGCCACGACGTACGCCCGCGGCCACTCGGTCGCCTCGGTTTTGTCGTGCACGCCTACCACGCCGGCGTCGGCCACGTCGTCGCTGCTGCACAGGAGGGCTTCCAGCTCGGCCGGCGCCACCTGGTAGGCGCGCACCTTGATGAGCTCCTTGATGCGGTCGGTGATGCAGAGCGTCCCGTCCGGGTCCAGCGTCCCGACGTCGCCGGTGCGCAGCCAGCCGTCGTGCGTGAGGGCCTCGGCCGTGACGCTCATGTCCGGGGAGCCGGTGGTGTAGAGGCCGTGGCCGGGGATGTAGGCGCTCATCAGGGCCGGGGACCGGATGAGGATCTCGCCGGGAGTGCCAAACGGAGCAGCCTTGGCAGATGCGTCTCCGGCGATCATGAGCTCGACTCCCCAGTGCGGCCGCCCCGTATCGTTCTTGTACCCCCGCATCGCCTTGTCGTCCAAGCCGCTCTGTATCGTCACGCTGCACGCCTCCGACATGCCATATCCCATCCGCACCAGGAACCCCAGGCGCGCATGCACCTGCACCACAATCTCGTGGCCCAGCGGCGCACCGCCCGTGATGCCGCCCACGACGCTGCTAAAGGCGTTGCGTCCGTGCTCGTCCCGCCGCAGGTACGGCTCCACGACTGGCGACTTGGCCAGCATCACGGCCACGGGCGGCGCCATGTGCAGGTACGTGATCTGCCGCCGCGGGATCGCCGCCAGCACCGCGTCCAGCTTGAACGCTGGCATCGTGTAGACGGTGGCGCCGGTGCACACGGCGGCGAGGAACGAGTTGGACAGCCCGAAGACGTGGTAGAAGGGCACGTAGCCCAGCCAGCGCTGGTGCCGGCCCCCGTAGAAGTCGGCGTCGTGCCACAGCGACGCCACCGAGAAGTTGAGCGCGTTGTGCGACAGCAGCACGCCCTTGGACCGTCCCGACGTGCCCGACGACCACAGGATCACGGCCGTCCGTGTGACGGCCGCCTCGGGAGGGAACGCGTGGGCCGTCGGCAACGCCTGCTCCGTAGAAATGAGCCCGCGCCAGTCGCCCTCGCCGTAGCCGGCCTGGCCCATCGGATACGGATCCCGGGCGACGTCCACGGTGAAGACGTGCGTCTGGACCGGGTCGTCCTGGGCCTTTAGAGCCTGCTGTACCGTGTCGAGGCTCGACCGGGCGGTGATGACGACGCGCGGCCGGGAGTTCTTGACGACCCACGCGAGCTCCGTCGCCGTGAGACCCGGGGCCGCCAGGGTCACCGTCAGCCCGGCGGCGAGGGTGCCGAGCAGCGCGGTGGCGAAGGGCAGGCAATTGGGCAGCTGGATGAGCACCACGGGCGCCACCTCCGGCCGCGGACACGACGGCGTGGGCGGCAGGGACCGGATGTCTTCGGGGTCCAGCCCGAGGGCGTGCAGGCCGCCTGCCAGGGCGAGGGCATCGTTCCTAAGGCGGGAGAAGGTGAGGGCGCGATCTAAGCCGTTAGTCTACAGCTGCAACCGTGACGCAAATGCGTCTTGGGACCCTGGTCTAGTGTGACCTCCGACTTACCGGTGGCGTGGTCGACAAAGATGGGTGCGTTTTCGTCTATACGCGGGATGCATTGCTTCAGCGGAGTGTATTCGCTCTCCGACTCGAAAGGGTTGCCGAAGAGCCAATCGAAGGTGTTTGCGCCGGGGATGTTGGCTGGAGAGCCTGCGTAGGACGGTTCCGCAGACATGCTGGCTGCTGTGCTGTGCTGTCTGTCGTCCTTGGTTGGTTGTCCTTCCGTCTGCCCTTGAAGCCCCTGAAATTCCGCAAATTATAGATGGGAGGGATGATGAAAAGCAGTCAAGCAACGGCCCGAGACAAACAACAACGGAGACTAGCCTCGTAAGCTCCAATCCTGCTCTCCCTGGTCAACGCTTTATGCACTTGTCGATGTCGAAGCCGCGGGATATCGCAGTGGATCGTCACCTTGGAGAAGGCGGAGCCCCACGCTGTCAAGTTCCCCGTGGAGAAGACGAGCGGCAGTTGGGCCGGCTGCACCAGAAGAAAGGAAGCGTGGTAGCCCCGTTAAGCACATGGTTGGCGAGCTTCACTATTACACTACCCGGATAGGAGCCGGTAGTATCAGAGTAGAGCGAAGACGCCAAGTTGCCTGCTTTGGGCTGGGACAGTTGACAGTCAATATCTTGGTCAACACTACTCCATACGTGCAAGATGATTCCATTAGTAAGAGCAGAATACCGATTGTGTAACCTCCAATTCGTACTGCATGTCCAATTCCAAGCCTCGATAACGCGGTAACATCGGTAGTGAGTGGGTGGAGACTCTATCCACTTCTTGATCCCACTCGCTTTTCCGAATCAAGCGTCTTTCTGACTCGCCTCGGCTTTCTTCTGCGGGGAATCCTGATTTCTGATTCGTCGATCCATCAGCCTCTCGTCGCGTCTACATATGCCGAGGGATATTGGACACGTCCAGCTCGGGCCATGGCTCAGAGGTTCAGCTTGGGCTGGTCTCGGTATTTGGAGAAAGGCTCCCGAGGCGAGCTGTTGTGGAGACGACCCAGATCTGCAAAGGGAGGTTTTTATGGCTGGTATAACTGAGACTGACTTCAGTCTAGCAGTCTTTGGCACATTTCCAGCCGGATGCAGAGCGGCATCCAGGTCTAGGCTTTGCTACGTACGGAGCTGTTTCGGATGATCTGCAGGGTGACAGGTCGTAACAAGCTGCAACGAAGGAATGGTGGCTGACGAAGAACAGATTCCTTTCAAGTATCCACGCGAAAGCGACTAAGCTGCAGAGGTTCCTGTAGAGGGCTCCAGCTTGTCAATGGCGGATGTGTAGTATCCGACAAGGCATTTGAGAACGGACCGTTTGCTATGCCGTCGTCGGACGTGTGTAAAGACGAGGAATCCCTTAAGTAACGATTGGTTGATCTGATGACACGAGGGAACTGTGGCCATGACCAAAACCAGCTGAGGGGTTGCCTGAATCACACCCGAACTGAATATCACCACCGTAGATCAAGCGTCCATCAAGTATATCGGTTCGTCCAACGCTTTCTTCGATTTGTGCCACATTCAAGATGCCATGCAGCCGTCTTCTCAACAATGTACAGGTGACCTTGAAACCTCATAAGCGGTTTTCGATGCCTTTTCGGCAGTAGCTGAGTCTGTAGTTAACTGTGAGCAGTTATCCGGAAGATAGCCTTAAGTGCTGGACCAATCGAGTCTCTTGAAACCCAATATCAGAGAACAAGGCGATTCCGTGACCACGTTCAATCATTACATAGACCGTCTAACCCGCCAGGCGTATCAATGACCAATTTTTGAGTTGTCGGCTATCCGATTTGCAACGCAGGTTCTGACGCTGCAACCTTGGTTGCTGGTGATGGGAAGTCCAAGGGTGGCGAAGTCGCTAGCATCAAGGGACCTTGGCGTTGCCATCGTCGGCCGTATCGTGGATCTTGTCGCCGTGACCTCCGGATAGCAAATATAAATAGTCGAAACAAGCCCTGGGCATTTATCCAAACCAAGGCCTGGCTCTCGTCCTTGTCGCTTGTAGTTTCGGATGTCCTAGGCCAAACGTCGGATTCTGCGCTCGAAATATCTTGTGCAAAGAAATACCAAGAAGCAAAGGAGAGGTGATGTGAAGGGCAAGGAGCCTTTATATAGGGCTCCCATAGTGCTGATGCAATAATTACATAGTTATGACATCAGACGGCAAGACTCAGCGGTGTGCCACGATCCCGGGCACAAACATGAGATCTCTAGGTTGACTGGGGTGTTGGCTGATGAAGCTCGAGAACCCGCGTAACCGTTTCGTCAAGTTGTGATCATTGGTGACGTGGGTCGGGCCGTTGCCGTACTTCCTGAATGGCTATGCAACCTTGCGGTTTATTTCAACGTCCGTGACAACATTCCAAAGAATTACAGCAACGAGGAAACTCCACACAACTCGGACTACAAGGTGGATATAACTCTTTGGCAGCCTCGTTGGTGGTCGTTTCGTCGAGTTTCCCTTGTCCTTGGGGATTCAACTGAGTTTCTGACATTTTTGCATTCACATTCAGTTGAGTGGCAAAGCGGTTGTCTTCTCAACACCGTTGTCCAATCCCAGAGCTTTGTCTCCGAAGCGTTGTCTCGGGCCAGTGCGCTCACATGACGCTTTGTTCTTCGTCAACAGACTCGGGGTCCAGAGTACGAGCTGGATATTGGAGCCGAAGCGTGGGCGGAAGAGGGGAGATGAAAACTAGGCCTACCGGACGAGGCCACAGTGGCTGAAGTGGCTGGGAGCCGGAGCATTCAGACTGGCGTTGGGTTCGTGCACCCTAGTACACGCCTCTTATGCACAAGGTCAGCCTGCAGAAGAGACTAGTCGAGCAACAAAGGAACGTCGTCTCGATTGGTGTTGGTGTGGGATGGTTCAGCGCCTCATAGCTGAAGTCACCCGTGGATATACTGTAGAAGAGGAGAGCACAAAGAACAGGCGGCGCCATGTTCTACCCTGATCCGAGGCCCGCCCCCCTGTGGTGGGCTGTTTTGCTCGACAATTGCGGGAGGGGGTGAGTCTATCACGACACCTTGCCCTTGCGGCTGCGGAGTCGGGCAACGTTCCATTAGACTTGCTGGCCGTGCATCATCCGCTCGAGCGTGAGGGTGAGATGCTGGTGAGACGCGGGAGCATCCCCCCGGAGCACTACCAGTACACTACAGAGTTCTGGATGCCAGTCGGTCTGGCCTAGGAACAGGCGAGGGTGTGCAGATCGTCTTAGTCGGCCTGGGCTCTGGTGTCGATCGATCTCATCATCGGGGAACAGCTTTCGCATCTGAATTCTAGACTGCCGTGGCCTGGCATGTCCCACATGTTGTTGAGGGTTGCGAGCTGCAGGAGAGCACGACATATAGCTTCGGTCCCCGGTTAATGGCCGAGGCTGCGCTGCCTCCGTTGTTCGACTTGGCGTGCCGATGCACTGGCTGCAGCCTATAGCCTCCCCACCCGTTGGAGACGTGAAGTCTGTCCGATGTGAGAGCGGAGAGAAGAGGCAAGTAGGTACACTTATAGCTAGAATGCCACCATGCACCGCGGGCCACGTAAACAAGCCAGCTATGTATGTTACAGCAGCCGTTGAAACAATGGCCAAAACTAGTCGAAGCCGCAGCTAGTGGCTTTCCATGTCAACACCTCTCGCCTGTGAGCTGTAAACCGATGCTCGCCCTTTGCCAATTAGCATGTATCGCCCCTGCCCCTGTCCTGCAAGCCTCCGAAAGTGAAAAGTGTGGAGGGTAGAGAGACGCCACAGCTACTGTGAGGTGAGACTGGATAGCGTCTGACAACGGCGATAGAGAACCAAGTGCCACACATTGATGCAGTCACCATCCAATGGCCGAACGAGGCACTAGCATCAAGACTGCGAACCCCTTCGAGGATCGAGGTTGTTTCCCCAAGTTGAGTTGTGGGGAAACTGATAGGCTTGTTTCGAGCCCTTTCAGGCCTAGAGTTTGGAAGACTTAAAGCTCCTACTCAATTATGTGGCAGGAAAGTGTGGTCGTAAACCGCATGCATTGATCTGCATACTGGTTCGAAAGCTCAAAACTTCATCTTGCTCGAATATTAAACAACTCCAGGCCCAAAGCGCCATCATTACCCGTACAATTGATATGTTTGTCGGTTCATTCGCAAAGTTGCGGTCGTCATCGTATCGTATATTGCGTCGTTGCACGTTAACCCCCCCCCCCCCCTTGGCCAAGTTCATTCATCTCGGCGTGAAACCTCCCTTACGTTGGTATTTGAAAATCAAGTGTCGCGGTGAGTGCTGGCTCCGCAGGTAGGCTTCCCGTTTGTGCCGACAAACAGTTTGGCCTCGTTTGAGATGTAGTTTTGGATCATGGTGCAGCTGCACTTGCTGTGCTGGAGAAGTTGCATCTTGAGCGTGTAGAGGTCGTGGTTGAGGTCGGCGACGCACGAGTTGAGGTCGCGGTTGAGGCGCTCCATTTCTTCTTCTTCGGACTGGAGTTTGGCCGCGTCCTCCTTCTTTTTGACGCGGAACTTGTTGGAAGCGATGCGGTTTCGTTGCTGTACTCGTTTGTTGAGCGGCTCAGCTTCTTCCCGACCATTGGCCTTGCTGGTGCTTTTTCTAGTGTTCTTTCTGGTGTTTCCCTCGACGGCGCTCTTGATATCGTCCTTGGTAGTATTGTCCTCGATGTTCTTCCCTTTGTCGGCCTCGTCGATTTGCACAATGGGGTTGCTGCTGCTGCTGGCATTGTTGGCCGATGAACCGCTCTCGCAACTCTTTGATTGTTCTAGATTGCGTGGCGCTGGTAGGTTTATTTCTTCGTCGCTTACAGAGCCACGCTTGGCCGACTTTCGAACTGCATGCTCGGGAGAGTTGCGTTTGAGGCCCTGGGGCTTTGTTTCGATTGCTGGGGACTCTGGGGCCTCTGAGTAGTCGACGGAGCCGTAGGAATCCTGGAAGGGTGTTTGCTGCTCCGCGACGCAGGCCAGCGGGGTGCATTCCGTGTTTGGGCTGGCCCAGGTCGAGTAGGTCATGGAGCTGGTGTCGTAGCCGTAGGCATATCCGTCGGGAAGGAAGCTGTTCTGCGACGTGGGCGTTACGCCACCGCGGTCGGAGACCGAGTCGACGAGCGCAGACTGGTCGGTGGACCACCATTGCTCATAGAGGAGGTCCGGCGGGACGCTGAAGCCGCCAAAGGTCGGCTCGTCCGCCACGGTGTCGAAGCCGTTGAGGGCTCCTTCGTGCATGCCGTCGACGGGAGGGTACTGCTCCGAACCAAGCATTTGGGCCCGGTCGACGGAAGCCATCTCAGCAGTGTACAGAAAGGTGGGGAGGTTCGAGGGCTCAGGAAGGTCGAGGCCGCGAGTGGTCGGAGGAGTGGAAGGTTGAGGTTCAAGGGGTTGGTCGTGGTTGGGGGTCCTGCTGACACGGCTCGGCGATTGATTGTGTCAACGAGAACTCCAGAGATGGGTCGAGAGCAGCATGGAAGCGAGCAGGAATAGGAACAAGGTCTGGAGCAGCAGCGACGGAAGCTGACAGGATTGGGACAGTAGTGGCTAGGGCTGCGGAATGCACGGCAGCACGGCAGCACGGCAGCACTCGGCCAGGTACCATACTAACAGGCTCAAATCCTGCTCTTGCAGGACCCTTGGATGAACCCCAGAGA
This sequence comes from Corinectria fuckeliana, assembly GCA_019137255.1. NCBI lineage: Eukaryota > Fungi > Ascomycota > Sordariomycetes > Hypocreales > Nectriaceae > Corinectria > Corinectria fuckeliana. The sequence continues at coordinate 12,825 of WPDH01000070.1, read as the reverse complement.
TGGAACCTAGGTCAACAAGGACAGCTGGTTGCATGGTGGCTTTTCGCTTGTTTGTTTGGTCCCGATTATCGAGATTGATGTGTGGGACAGTTCGCCACGGCAGTAGGGTTGGGTTGAAAGTTGGTTGTCTATCCACCGTCCTCAACAGTGCTGGCTGCTATGGACTGGACCGGTCTGAAGGCTGAAGCAGCCGGCAACCCAATGGTCCAGCGGTCACAACAGGGTCACAGTGGGCACCAGAACAGCCTGAGGACTCGTCACCGGGGACAGGGTCCTCGTGGATAGGCCTCCGTGGGCATCCGTGATTCCGTAGGCATCCATAAGCAGGTAGCAGGCAGGTAACTGATGCAACGCCTTGGGCAGATCCTCCCAAGCAAGCCCGCCGCCGGGAGCCCGTGGTGCCGAAGGAAGACCCTGGGGGTCTCGCCCCGATCACGCCGTCGCGCCGTACCGAACAATGATGTGACGCTTGGAAGGAAGTGGACATGGTTCACAGCGGAGCAGGCCGGTTTGACGCTGGCCCGGCTGTGATTGGCCCGCCGGCAGCCGAAGAAACTCGAGCCTCCGGAGCCTTGTGATTGACGGAGCCGGCCCGGAGACGACGGCAGGCTGTGATAGGCCCAAAGGGAATAAAGAAAGGGACAAAACCCCGAAATGAACTGAGAAAGAGGGGAAATGCTTTTCGGGGGGTTCCAGCTTGGTGAAAGTGTGAGACTCGCCACTAGGACCTGGAACCTAGAACTAGAACTTGGAAAGGGGGTGCGTCGTTAGGGGAAGGTGATAGATAACGCGAAGCCTTGTGTGATGCTCTTGCTTTTGCTTCCCTACATACCATACCATGCGGGATGCTTGCAAGTTTTCTCAAGAGGTGTCGATGTCAGCTTTCGAAGTAGGCATCGACACTTGGTGTGCCCAGCTTGACTCTGGTACATGCTGCATCGACGGCGTCGTGTCTTGGACCGACCGAGGTGGACGACAATAAGATTCCAACCAGCAGCCCTCCCTCGTCTTTTTGCCCGGAACTGTTCATATCACCGCCCGTGTGTAGGCAGTACGAGCCCATCCTCGGCCCTCTCGGTGGACCCTGGGCGGGCCTGGGGCGTGAGAGAAGAGGATAGTTGACCTTGCTTGTGATGTTAGGGGGCGCCTCCAGCTCAACTACCTTGCCAGGATCATCTCCTGCAGTGCAAGCCTCTTGTACTTTGCACACTCGGGATACTCGAGCACCCCCAGCCATGTTGAGTCTTGACTGTTGTCTCTTTGACCTTTGACCCTGAACCCTTGGACCCTTGAATTTAACTGTCGACCTTCGACTCTGGGCCTTGATTCTGGGCCTTCGGACTTTGGCTTTCGAGCTTTCTTGTCTCTTTCCTCCCAAGATTCCTCCTCCATACCGTGGTTTCTGGGTGCGTGCCGTGTGTGATGTCCCCCCCTGGCGGCTCCCGCTAGGGCTTGAACACATCCGGCGAACTGACTTGGTCTCCCCTCGACGCCCACTTCTCACCGGTCCATGTCACCATCGATGGAGGCGGGGATCTGCCTCTTGAAAACAAGGAACAAGGCTCGGTTGGGGATCCAGACATCATCCCGCATCAACTGGGATGATATCTGGCCACCGCAACACATTATGCAGGAGCCGCACCCTCGCTGCGCCCATCCCCAGCTAATCCTATGCCATCCACGTCATCCACATCCACGTCCAACTTTCAGTAGTAAATGCTGCTGCCGTCTGGTAATACATCACTTCTTGGCACGCGGCCGACTGGCCCGGGCATTGATCAGGGTTGAGTGTGAAGCGAAGCGTGATGCATACAGTCTAAATGCCATGGCATTCAACCGCCACTTGGATGTTGACCCGTAGATTCAACTCGCTTCGTGAACGTGGCCCTGGATAGTGAAATGCGTCCTGGACGGTGGAGCCGCTAGACAACTAGAACGCCAGGCGAACAAGAAGAAAATGCACAACGTGGTGCATCAAGAGTTGAGACGTAAAAAATCAATCAAACTCCTGCTTCTCTGCTTCGCACTCGCGCTCATACCGTAAATACCACATGTCAGCATCATGAAATATCTCAGCCAGGACCATCAATGCTGGATCCTGCTCCATCTTTCCGAACGACCCTGCGCTCTCGATGACGCTCAGTGGACTGGGGAGCCTGAGGTTTTGAGTTGTGGAGCGGAGCTGTCTCCGGGCTCCCCGATCTTCCAAAACATACAGCCTCAGCAAACGCGGCTTCCTTGAGCCTTTGTAGACTTACAACTTCTGCTGATGCTGCCATGCCATCCTCGCTTTAACGCGTTAACTCCTATGCTTCGGTTAGCCTGCCGTGTACGGGCGAGGGAACTGTGATTCACCGCGGTCCCCGGGCCAAGGCCTCTCCTTTGGCATTCTCCTCCTCTCCGCACGATGCAACTCTCGCAGGGAAACCTCGGGGCTCGTCTTCTCGTCTTCAAACCCTGCTTAATGTAAGGCTGCCCTGGATTGGCCGTTATTATCATCTTCACCAAGCATCCCGTCTGACGTGGTGTCACGATGCAGACCGCACCCTCGTTTCTAGCCGTCGGCGTAAAGCGAGAGAGGCCAGACGAACCAACAGACGAACCGATCATCATCAGCAGCCGCAGCCCTTCGCCTGCGCCCCGTTCAAGCAAACGCTCTCGCGAACGACTGTTCACGGCCCTGGAACATGGCGACCCGTTTCTCCGAATCCCACGATCCATCACGACGGCCGACGGCCTCGACGAACTCGAACTGAAGCGATGCTTCGAGATCCTCCACTCTTGCGCCGTCGCCACCGACCCCACGGCTACCCTGACGTCGACGAGGGAAACCATGGAGGGCTTCCTGGATGCCGTGTTCAAAGACTGGACGGGCAACGCGCCCAGCGAACCCGTCAAACCCTCGCTGGACTTTGTCCTGCGCGAGTACATCAACGTTGGCAACGTTTGCGGTGAGTGGCAGCAGGGAGGAAGTCGATGGATCACGGCAGGCTGATGTCTCTTGATAGAGCAACCGTCTTGCCACCGCGGCGCAAAGTCGTGCGCCGACGCGCCGACGTGCAGGGTCGTCGTCTACGTCATGGCTACGTATCGAAGCCGGCCGGCGCAACTGGAGATTGGCTATTGCCTCAACGAGCCCTCGAGCGAAGACTGCGAGTTCTTCTGCCCCATGGAACGAGCCGATGTCCGATAGGACGGCATCGACTGGCTGGGAATGCTGAAGAACGAGACGAAGCGATCGTGCATCGCCAAGATTCACCGGTACAACAAGCACATGGCGGTTTGGCACGCGAGGAAGCTGGTTCAGGGCTGGGCAACCGGCAGCGTCTCCATGGGCGACGACAATGCCGTGCTGTCTTTTGTGAAGAGAGAAGCAGTCGACGCAGCCTTTGTTGCAATGGGCGACGGCACCTGATCGGAACACTGTGACCAGGCGTATCGGAGTTTTGCGAGAGTCGGGACAGCGTGGTTTTCGGAGGCTTTTTACTTTGGTCTTATCTGGTACCACTGGTTTCAGCAGTCTTGGTCATCATCGTTATCACAAGACCTTATCCTATCCTTGCTGGTTTAAATGACTTTTAATAGATAAAGACCAGACTCGTACCCATCGTGGTTGTGGCCGTGGTCGTGATCCTCGGGCTAGTCCGGGAACCCATCCTCGAACAATTCCTCCAGCGCATCCAGTTTCTAGTCTCCATTATTCCGTCACGCATAGTCTTTTCCCAGTGTGCATACTCCAACCTCGGATGGTCTAGATTTTCCCCAATAAAGAGCTCCTAGCGGGGATCGCCCCACACTCGCCCCTTTCGCGATATCGTGCTGCACCAGACCGACGACTGTAAATGAACATATTTACGTTGTAGGTCCACTCCTCCGTCTCAGGTTTGTGTGACTACATTACGACCGTTGACGTAAAAATGTCAACGGACCAGTCTAAAACGGATGTGGGCCACCTACCTCACGAACCGTCATGGCATGGAGATCTGGAAGCCACCCATAGCCGGATTGGGCCACCTGGAGGTTGAACAGGCCCGTGCTGACGAGCTCCTTGACGTCAACTTGCCGTAGCTCAACTCTAGGATTTTGGCGCGGGGTTGAACTTCTGGAACAGACCTACCAACTGAGGCTTGGTCTCGCTGTCGATCTGTGGCGATTAATCCCTGACATTGCATGCACCTGACAGTTATGTACCATGTCGACTTTGTTCAGGATGATGACGTCCGCGAATTCTATGGCCCACCAGGTCTGACACGGTGCGTTCGTCCTCGGGCATAACGTCATCGCGACGGACAAGCTCCTCCAGCATACAGCAGATGTAGTTGTCTTTGTCAGGTGATGGCTATGAAACAGCCCTTTCGATGAAGAACCAAAGAATCAAGGACCAGTCTATGAGTTGTATCTATAGCTCCTTTTACATATCCCACTAACACGATGTTTGAGGTTTACTAACCTCAAGCCCGGGACGCAACTCGATGACTTTATAAGCTGAGACAGTTTCAATAGGATATTAATAAACTCGCTGTTTAGTCTACCCAAGCACTTTAACGGGAGCTAGACGTTGAAATGGACTGCTAGTATAAGAGCATAACCTAACAGATATATGCTTCGGCTTCTAACAAGATATCAAGGAAGGCTTAAAAAACGAAATAATATGCTTCCGCTTGATTGAACGGACTGCCTACTTGCGCAAAGTATGCCTATAGTGCCAAGACTCACCCTCCATGTCCATTCTTATCTTGTAGTTGTCTTCGGCGATCCTCAACACATCCAAGTCCATGGGAACAATCTCCATCCTTTCCTCTCCAACCGCTATCCGCCCCAGGGCCCCCTGGATCGGCATGGCCACGCAGCTCAGCCCGCCGGCGTTGCAAAAGGCCACGGCGGCCGTGTTCTCAAACGCCCGCAGCGTCGTGGCCGTCTCGAGAAAGATCTTCTCCGCGTCCGGGTTGAGCTCCTGTCCCTCCTCGCCCGCGTCCGTCATGTACCAGAAGGACGGGATGATGATCAGGTCGGCGCCGTCGGCAATCAGCGCCCGGAACGCCTCGGGGAACGCCAGGTCCCAGCAGATGAGCATCCCGGCGCGCACGGGGCGGCCGTCGGCGTGCTGGAGCGGCGTGTCGAAGGCCACGTGCGGGCTGTGGCCCGACGAGGTGAGGTGCGGGCGTTCCGGGTGCCACAGGTTCTTCTTCTGGTACGAGCTGAGGATGTCGCCGGAGCCGGCCGCGAGGAAGTGCGCCATGTTGTGCAGCTCCTCCTTGGCGTCGCCGGAGCCGGCGCGGGCGGGGTGAGGCTCACATATCGTGCCGGGCACAATGTTGATGTTGAGCTCACGGGCGAGTGCCTGGTACTTGGACAAGTACGACGCAGACTCGCGAGTCGCCGAGAGGAACCCGGGGTGATCAGGGTCCCATCCCGTCAGGTGGAACTCCGGCAACAGCGCCAGATTAGCCCCTTTGGCTGCGGCGTCGCGAAGGTATTTCTCAGCAGTGGCGAAGTTTTCCCCAACCGCGACAAGCTAGATGATGCCAGTGGTCATTTGGGGCTCGGCCAAGTGAACGAGCCGCTACTTGCTCACCTTGGGATCAAACTGGATTAGTGCGATCTGGTAAACCGGCGCCATGACTTCTGGATGGGATGTACAGGGAGGCTGTAGATGTATGTACAGAGGCGAGAGACGAACTGACAAATGCTGTATCGGGACAATGATCCGTGATGGAGCTCACTGTGTGGGGTGTTCCTTACTGTTGGTGGTAGGACCACTAGTCAGGCCCGCTATCGGGCACCGTCCACATTTCTGCCTTAGATGCTAGGCATCTAGCGATAACAGTGATCCCCTTAGGGACTTACTATTCCGCCTCTTTTCCTAGCTTAGTATAGTTATATAATACATATAGTTATATTAATAGTTATAAGCCTAGTAGTAACTTTTTAAGTGAATTCTAGCCTTTAGTATTAATTTAGTATTATTTTTAATATTAGGAAAAGACCTATAAGTAACTAATTCCTCTCTTAGCTAAGTAATTACTCTTAAGGCTTATAAATTCTAATTTAAGTAATTTATATAATCTAAAGTAATTTACCTACTAAGTACTTAGTGTACTTTTAGCTACTAATATAATAGATATAAATAGTATAAAAGTATTTTTAGATTTTCTTTTTAAGCTAAAAAAGGCTAAAAACTAGACCTTATAGCTAGAGTATATTTACACTTTAGCTATAATATATAAAATTTAGAAATATATTAGCTTAAAAACTATATTAGGTATTAATAATCTAATATTAGATCTTATACTAGTTATTAATAAGAGAGACTTCTTTTTAAAGCCTAAAAGGCTAGATTTTTTAGGTATTAGTAATAGTAAGAAAAAGGCTCTTACTATATAAATTTATTAGCTTAACCTTAAAGATTAGTAGTAAAACTATAATATTAAGTAAGCTAATAATAATAGGCTATTTATATTTTAGTAAGTAAGATAAGATAAGAGCTTATAAGATAAGACTCTTAAAAAGAAAAAGCTAAATAAGCTTAAAATATCTATCTTAAAGACTCTCTTAGGTAGTTATATTATATATATTAGGAAAATATAAAATCTTAAGAAGATTATTAGCTATCTTAAGCCTTTTATTAATCTTAAAGAAGAGGATAATATCTATAGAGTTAAGATAAAGTTTTAAGCCTTAGTAACTAAAAAAGAGTTAAAAAATTAGAAAGCCTAGGCTAACTAGTTTAAAAAGGCCTAAAAGAATTATATTATATATAAAATAATTACTATTAATAAGAAGAGGGCTAAAAGAGAGTTCCTAAAGGTGATAAAACCTTAGTAAGAGTTTTATTACACTTAAAATAAGCTTATTATAAGATAGAAAAGTAAGAGTAAAAAAGTAGATAATCTGCTTAAGATTATATATCTCTTTTATAATAATATAAGAAAGAAAAAGTTAAATTCTTTTTAAGCTTACTTTATAATAGCTCTTAAGTTATTAAACTCTTCTTAGTTAAGCTAGCAGACTAAAACTATAAGTTAAAAGTACCCTAGCTATAAAAAGAGATATCTTATATAAATACTTATATAATAGGAAAGATATTTTAACTTTCTAGTCTTATATAAAAAGAAATATACCTTAGAGGGCTAAAGTTTTTACCTTAGGCAGAATAAGACTCTTAAGAAGCAGTTTAATAAGTACCTAAAAGAGCTAAAAAAAGCTAATACTTAAACCCTAGTAAAAAAAGCAACTTATATACTAATTAGCAGTCTAAAAGAGAAGATAAAAATAATTACTATTACTTATTAAACCTCTCTTTTAAGCCTTATTTCTTATATAAATACCCTATATATAACTATATATAATATAACCTTTATAGACCTTATAATTAGAGATATTACTATTTATAATTTTAGCATTTTATACTACTTTTTTAACTATATAAACTAGTTCTCTAAAGAAGGCTTTAATTAAAAGGTTAGAGAGACTACTTATATAAAAGATAGTAAGATATTTATAAAAAGCTAAAATATAGTTAACCTAAGAGTTTAATACTCTAGGTTTCCTAAGAGCAGGCTTATTAGACTTAAGTATACCTACTATATATTAAAAATATATCTTAATATAATCTTAAGCTTTTAGATATATAGTAATAGTATTATTTAGGATTAGAAAGTAGAGGTTTTTTAGATAAAAAGATTATTTAAGATAGTAGCCTCTATATAGCTTTATATAGGCTAGTAAGTTATTTTAATAAGAATATCTATTTAGAGCCTTCTAGTTATAATAGCCTTAAAGCTTAGGATAGTCTCTAAAGAGAATACTAAGCTTTAGTATTAATAATATAATTATATAAGGCAGAAAGCTCTTAATTAGCTAGCCTTATTAAGTTTAAAAGTAAGAGTTAAGAGACCTCTTTTTAAGAAATATTAGGTTTATACTATAATAAAAGTAATAATAACAGTCTTAAGAAAGTTTTTAAACTATATTTCTTAGAGGCTTAAAAAAGTAATAAATTATAATTTTTATTACTTTCTAGTACTTATATATAATAGCTACTATTATTAGGTATTATTTATAAATATAATAATAAAAATATACTTTTTTTACCCCCTAAAGATAAAATTAGATATTAGGAGTGTGTTTAGAAAGCTATAAGCCTAGCTATAAACTTAATATAGCCTTAAGATCTTACTCTTATAGTATAATAGTAAGAAAGCTCTTTTTACTAAAAAAGAAAGAGAGATCTTTAAGAATAATAGTATAATTATTTATAAGTTTATCTTATTAACCTTAATATAAAACAGAAGTGTTAAGATATTAGAAAGGATTATTAAGGTTAAGAGTAAAGTTATAATTAAGAAGTTAAGACTCCTAAAAGAGCTTACCTTTAAGATATACTATATAGTAGTATACCTTTTTAACTATATATCTTATTAAAGGAAAAATTAGTAGGTAATCTCTTACTAGCTCTAGTAAGACTAGATTAGAGATAATATCTTTATATATAGTTATATTCCTAAGAATATAAGGCTCTTATAAGTATATATTAAGGTCTTTAAGTGCTTAGCCTACCTAATAATTATAGCTGCCTTAGAATATATTAAGTTATATAAGTTTTTAAGCTTACTTATAAAAAGAGCTTATATTAGGTATCTTATTAGCTATAAGAGTAAGTTATAATATATAATTTATATACTAGTAACCTAAGGTAAGAAGGTTATAATCTCTACTAATATATAGTTTAATAAGTAAAAATACTTTAATTTAAAATAAGAGAAAGATATAAAAGCCTATAAGAAATATACTTATAGAATCTTAGACTAAATTAATATAAGAGAGGTTCTTAATAATAAAAATATTAGTAAGAAAGATAGTCTTAATATAACAGCTATAAAGTCTTTTTTAAACCTTACTAAGTTATAAATTTAAGTACTACTTATAATATCTCTAAGAGAGATATAATAGCAGAAAAAAGTCTAATACACTTAGTATTAGTAACCTTAAACTAAGACTTTATAAGAAAAAGAAAGCACTTTTAAGATTAGAAGTGCTAAAACTATATTTAAAACTATTTTGCTTTCTTCCCCTCTTACTAAGAGAGCTATAAGGTAAGTTACTTTTCTTAATAATACTTTATATTAGTCTAGCTTACTATATAAGGTAGTAAGTATAATACTATTATATAATTTATTACCTAAGATTATAAATAATATTTTATTAGTAATATAAGCTAAAAATAGTAATAACTTTATAAAACCTAATAATTCTATAAAGAGATTAGAATTATAAGACTTATTAGATAATAATAGTTTAGTTAATATATAAATTATTATACTAGAATAAGTTAATAAGATATTAAAAGATAAAACAGATAGTAAGACTAATTTAACCTTATATAATAACCCTAATAATACCTCTCTTTAGTTACTAGAGAAATTATTATAAAGAACCTAAAAAGATTATAATTAGCATCTTTAGAAAGATAATATAATCTTTAGGTGTTATAGTTAGAAGCTCTTAGAGAAAGCTCTTAAGATATAAAAGCAAAAAGAACTTAAAAAACATACTAAGGTAAAACATATTATTAATATAACTCTTTTAAACACAGAAAGATATTCTCTTTATATTAATATAATACTACCTGCCTTAAGATTATATAAGTAGGCTATAACCTTCTAATAAGCACCTTAGTAATATATAAGCCTTCTTTTAGAGATTAAAAACCTAAAGGATAAAAAAGCCTATAAGAAGGTTCTTATAGATAAGCTAGATAATAATATTTAGCTTATTAACCTTAAATAAGTGTTTATATATAAGGTTAATAAATAGGGCTATATAATACACTTTAAGGTATACCTAGTAGCTTATAGTAATAAGTAAAATAAGAATAAAGCTAAGACTTATATATCTATCTTAGTATATAAGACTTTTTAGGTGATATATATAAAATACTATAAGAAAGACCTTAATATATATTAATATAATATTATTAATACCTTTATTAAAGCTCTACTAGGTAGAAAGGTTTACTATTACTTACTGTTAAAAATATTTAAAAAGAGAGTCTTTTTAAAGCTCCTAAGAGCTTTTTACAGCTTATAGATATTACTAAAGCTATAATATAAGAATCTTATTTACTTTTTTACTAGTTAAAACTTTAAAGCCTATAAGAAAAACTCTTATATTTTTAAGCATAAAAAGCTTTTTATCTTCTTTTATATAAATAATATTATTATAATATAGCTAAAAGAGATTAAAAGTAAATAGTAATAAGTTTATAATACCCTAATAATAAAGTATTAGGTTAAGAACCTAAAGAAGTTATACTAGTTCCTAGAGATTAAGATTATTAAAAACTATATAGTAAGTTACTTTTAGCTCTCTTAGAAGTTATATATTTTAATTATAGCTAGAAAATTTAAGTTAGATAGTAAAAAACTAAAAGTTTATAAGAAAAAAACCTTTCTACTCTTATAAATTCTTATACTTATAATATATAAAGCTAGCTTTAATCTTATCTTAAAGTATAAGATAAAAATAAGTAATATAAGCTATCTTACTAATACTATAAGGCCTAATATATTTTATATATTATTAAAGCTTAGTTAATTTAGTTATTAGCTAAGCTTTAAGTATAATAAAATAGTAGAATAGTATATTAGCTACTTTTATAATACTAGAAAGCTTTATATTTACTATATAGCAGCTAAGAATTAGAAAAATCTCTTTATAGCTATAAATATAACTTTTAGAGACTGCTTAATAACTAGAAAGTTCTTATAAGGCTAGATAGTTATACTATATAAGAGTCTTATCACTTAGAAGGCTATAAAGTAAGATATAATTACTATATTTAGTATAAAAGCTAAGTTGCTTACTCTTATAAGTATAGTTAAGAAATAGCTAGCCTTAAGTTAACTTCTTAAGAAGGTTAGTATTAAGATCTAAGATATAGCTTAAATCTAGTATAATAATATTAATATAATCTAGCTGATTATAAAGTAGTTAGCTAAGCTAGTTATAACACTTTAGTATATTAATATTTATTATCACTAGGTTTATAAGCTTATTTAGAAGGGTAAAGTTAAGATATCTTAGCTATTTATAGCTTAGATATTAGTAAATAGCCTTATAAAGCCTCTTTTAAAACAGAAATATATAACTTTTATTATATAATTATAAATATATATAGCCTTAGATAAGACTATATAATAGGCTTAGTAATACTTATAATTTCTTATATTATCTTACTATTAAATTAGAAAAGAAAAACACTTAGAGAATCTCTTATTTTCTAGCTTTATAATAATCTTATTTACTTTTATATTAAACAACTTAGTTTATATAAAAGAGAGTAAATAAGATTAGAAGTAATATTATTATATTACTTAGCTAGAGAGATCTCTAAAAAGCTTAAAAAATAGTATTAAAATATAATTTTCTTATATAGTTAATATCTCTTAGTTTTTAAATTTAATATTAAATAATTAGCTATATATAAAAGTTAGTCTTACTAAGGTGTAAATATAAAAATTATAAAGGTAGGTATTAGTATATTATAAAGCTTTTACTTAATAAGCATTTAGTAAGTGCTTATTAAGTGTTCTTAAAGGGGCTACTAGCTTACTATTTAAGTGAGCCTTAAGGTTAAGCCTTAAAGGCTTATATTAGGTATTAATAGTATTAGCACTAACTATTATAATTACTCTCTCCCCCTCTAAGTCTTATTTTAAGGTGTTATTTTTTATAATAGGAAGTTTATTATTTTCCTATATATATAATAGTTTATTAACTATATAGAAATAATATAGCCTGTTATTAGGTTTATTATAATCTAAGTGTTATATAAGTGGTTATTAGGCTGTTATATAAGAGCCTACTTATTTTACACTTTAAATATTTACTCTAGGTTTTTATTTACTTTAAGTTTAAAATTCTCTCTTTCTTATAACCTTTTTTAAAACTCTCTTATTTATAGTTAATATATTAGTTTTTTTAAACCTTTTATAAATATTTAATAGTTACCTCTACTATATCTTAGTTACACTCTTAAAATCTATTTTAACCTAACTAACTTTTTTTATAGACCTTTTTTACCCTCTTTCTGCTCTTATATTATCACTATATTATATATAATATATAAGCTAAGCAAAATAAAAGATATTAAGATTATAAACTATCTTTCTTTTCCTCCTAAAGAAATTTTTTCACTATAAAACCTGCTCTTATTACAGGCTAAGCCTAGTATAAAAACAACTTATAATTAATTTAAAGATCTTATTATTAAGACTAAATATAAACTTAAAGTAATTATCCTAAGAGCTGCTTTCCTCTTAGTTTAAAGAATAATAGTAACCCTAGCTAATACTACTATAAGCTATACTTAACATATAAGTAGTAAGATCCTAATCTTACTATCTCTTATAAAAATAATTATAACTACTATTAAAAAAGTAGTATTAGCTGCCCTTTAGAAAATACTTATTAAGACTCTAACTTAAGCCTAAGTTGCTTATAATAAGAGAACACTCTTATCCCTAATAGTACTAATATTAAAGGTAATCCTCTCTCGCCTTAGCAGGGAGATTATTATTAGGTCGCCTAGTATAGCTCCTAATATTATATCTTATATACTATTAGATACTATAATAATTATTAACTATACCCTCCTAAAGGGTTATCTCTTACTTATAGTAGCTTTATACTACCTTTTTAGCAGGGATATTATAGTTCTCTTTTACAGACTAATTATAAATCTCCTAAAGGATAATACTTAGATTCTTATTATCTTTAGTATAAGTATATATTAAGTCTTAAGATAGTTTATAATAGTTACTA
>WPDH01000007.1:0-34323 GCA_019137255.1 Corinectria fuckeliana | reverse complement strand
ACTTACTTAAAATACTAAACTATATAAGTCTTTTTATATAAGTATTTCTTACCTATTTTTACTTTTTTTATACTATATAATATATATAAGACTATATTAAGTATAAGCTATTATAGTTATAATATACTAAAAAGATCTTACTAGTAAAAGTAAAATATATTATATCTCTTATATAGTAAGCTCTCTTATAATAGTTATACCTAGCTTATTTCTAATAGTATTATATAATATATCTAAAGTAAAAACACTTAAAGTACTACTTAAGTTAAATCTCTCTTAAATAAAGCTTAGTCTAATAAACCTTTATAGCTATAATTATATCTTAGTTATAAANNTCTTAATACTATTTACTTATTAGATATTTATTATAAGGTTTTTAAGTAAGCCTTTTATATAACTAGTTAAGACTCTTTTAGTAACTATTATAAACTACCTTAAGACTTAATATATACTTATACTAAAAATAATATAAATCTAAGTATTATCCTTTAAGAGATTTATAATTAGTTTATAAAAAAGAACTATAATATTCTTACTAAAAAGATTATATAAGATAACTATAAGTAAGAAATAACCTTTTAAGAGGGTATAATTAATAATTATTATAATATTTAATAGTATATAAAATATAATATTAAAAGCTATACTAGGTAACCTAATAATAATCTCTCTGCTAAAATAAGAGAAGATTATATTTAATAGTAATACTATTAGAGATAAAAGTATTCTCTTATTATAAGTAACTTAAGCTTAAGTTAAGACCTTAATAAGTGTTTTCTAAAGGGTAGTTAATACTACTTTTTTAATAATAGTTATAATTATTTTTATAAGAGATAATAAGATTAGAATCTTACTACTTATATATTAAGTATAGCTTATAGTAATATTAGCTAAAATTACTATTATTTTCTAAACTAAGAGAAAAGTAGCTTTTAAGATAATTACTTTAAGTTTATATTTAGTCTTAATAATAAGATTTTTAAATTAATTATAAGTTATTTTTATACTAAGCTTAGCTTATAGTAAGAGTAGGTTTTATAATAAAAAATTTTCCTTAAGAAGAGAGAGAAAATAGTTTATAATCTTAATATTTTTTATTTTACTTAGCCTACTTATTATATATAATATAATAATAATATAAAAGTAGAAAAAAAGTAAAAAAGATTTATAAAGAAAGTTAGTTAGGTTAGAATAGATTTTAAGAGTATAACTAAGATATAGTAAGAGTAACTATTAAATATTTATAAAAGGTTATAATAGCTATTTATAATAAGAAGCTAACACTTATTAGGCTTTTTAAGCCTTATATTAAAAATAAATATATCTTTTAACTACTAAAAGCTAATTATATATATAGTTTAGCCTTTAAGAAAAACTATAAATTACTATTAGTTAAGATTAGTATAATCTTTTAAGAACTATTAAGCTTAAACTATTATACTTTTAAAGATAACTAATAGTAAAAGTTAAACTCTAGTTATAAAAGTATATTTTATAATACTAGTCTAATTATATAAGCTAAGCTATTACTTAATAGCTGCTTTCTTTTTTAATAGGCTAATAATAAGCTTATTATAATTATAACCTTTTAGTATACTAGTCTTATTTATATTATAGTAATTATATTAGTAGATAGTTTTAACTTTTAAGAGGCTTATTTATTAAAAAAAGTTTTAAATAGTAAAAATATTACTACTTTTAGTATAAACTAAATTAAGAGGCTAGTAATAAAAGGTTTTAATTTATAAATTCTATTAGAAAAAAGCTTTTATTTAATACTTTCTAAGCAGATTAAAATCTTCTTATTTAACTAAAACTTAATAAACTAGCTATTTTACTTAGCTATAAGTTAGTAAAAAACCTAGTAAGCCTTATATAATAATTTAATTATATAGCTGCTTTTTCTAGTCTTAAAAGAGCTTTTAAAAATATTTATAAGCTAACTAGATAAGTTATATACTATAAAGTTAATTATAAAGTATTATATAAGAAATTCTCTAGTTATTAGCTGCTTTTTAGATTACTATACTAGCCTTAATATTTCAGATAGTGTTTAAAAGGACCTGCTTAGTATATTTAGGCATTCTAATTCGCCTAGCCAAATTTCAGAGCTATAAGAGCTTATTTTGTTATGTTATAGTTAGTTATAATTAAGGGTAGTGGTGTTGTAAGAGCAGGAAAAAGCTGTCCGGTGGGTGGGGGGGTCGGTGTCAGGGTGGGTCATCTTACCAAATGCCCGCGTCAGCCGATTTGTCCGAGCCATTCGCCGTGCAAGCAGCCCAACATCCCAGGCACAGACCACAGACCACAGACCCCTACTTCGTAGCCTCAAGTCCCGCGCCGCCAAAAGAAGGCCAATTGCTAAACATTCGATTCTGACCATCACCCGAGCCAATTCGGCCCTGACCGCTCCCCAACTGGTCGTTTAAGTGGCCTCATGCGTGTCACATAGCACCCCATTTCTCCAATTCAGTATTCCTGTACCTCTTCTTGTCCGGTCCGGCAGTCGCCTCGTCCCGGCATATATAGTCGCGATGGCTGCTGCCAGTTGGCATGCCCAGCGCCTTGTTGCGCATCTCACATCTCCTTCCACACGCTTCACACGCCTCACACGCCTGTCTCCAACTCAATCGAAGGCCTCCAGCCGCTGTTTGTCAAGCTCGGCTAGTTCTCGATCCGCTCAGAGCGCTCCGTCCTCCAATTCTCTCCCGTTGTGGCTTGCCGCGGCTGCTATTGGTTTCGCTGCCCCTCTCGCCTACAAGATGGTATGACCCTGCAAGCTATATTCCCTCGCGCAAGCCCGTGACTGCTCTGGGTCGAATGCAAGGCCAGTCGCTCACGAGACGTTTCATTCAGGCTGAAAACGATCCCATTGCCCTCGATGTGGCCACTCTCGCCGACCGCGATGCGCAGAAGAAGCGCGAGTCCGGTGTCAGCAACGACTCGCCGATGCGCCTTCGCATGGAGAAGTTCATCAAGGAGCAGCAGAAACTGATCGTTGAAGGCCTCGAGCAAGTCGATGGCAAGAAGTTCCGCAAGGATGAGTGGGAGCGCCCCAATGGTGGCGGCGGCATCACCTGCGTCCTCCAGGAGGGCAACGTGTTCGAGAAGGCTGGTGTCGGCATTAGCGTCGTCTACGGCTCCCTGCCTAAGCCAGCCATTGAGAAGATGCACGCCAACCACAAGACCCTGGACCCTACCGTCGAGTCTCTCGACTTCTTTGCCGCTGGACTGAGCATGGTGCTGCACCCTTACAACCCCATGGCCCCCACGGTTCACCTCAATTACCGGTACTTCGAGACGGCTAACCCCGACGGCACATCGCAGGCGTGGTGGTTCGGCGGCGGCAGCGATCTAACCCCATCCTACCTCTTTGACGAGGATGCCATCCACTTCCATAAGACGCTCAAGGATGCCTGTGACTCCCACGACAAGGACTACTACCCCCGATTCAAGCAGTGGTGCGATGAGTACTTCCACAACAAGCACCGAGGTGAGTGCCGCGGCATCGGCGGCATCTTCTTCGACGACCTCGACGAGAGCGAGCGCGACCAGGAAAACACCTTTGCCTTCATCCAAGACTGCCTCAAGTCCTTCCTGCCCTCATACATCCCCATCATTGAAAAGCGCAAGGACATGCCCTATACCGAAAAGGAGAAGGACTGGCAACAGATCCGCCGTGGCAAGTACGTCGAGTTCAACTTGGTCCACGACCGCGGCACCGCCTTTGGCCTAAACACGCCCGGCTCACGAGTCGAGAGCATCCTGATGAGTCTTCCCCTGACGGCGAGTTGGAAGTACATGCACGAGCCCGAGCCCAAGAGCCGCGAGCAGCGTCTTGTGGAGGTGCTGAGAGACCCTAAGGAGTGGGTGTAAGCAACTTCGAGAAGAAGAGTAAAATATGATTTGGTAAAATAGATGAAGACGCCCACGGCTGTACAACAAAAATTAATAGGAAAAAGACGGCAAGAATAATATTAAAATGAATGAAAAGTCTTCTTCAGAAAATCATATATTCGGGCTGAAGAGGGCGCTTTTGTAGTGTCATGATTGTTTGTGGTGGACCGTGAAGTCCATCAAACGACCACCAACAATTCCCACCCAGCAATAACACATACAAAACCTCCAACTCCTCAACCGCAACCGCAACCACAATGACACAGGGCCCAATCTGCCCGCAATGGCTCCCCTCCCCTCCCATCGCCAGCTACTGACGACTCTCATCACGTCCATCTCCGACATCGCACCCGGCGCCGACGCCGCATCATCATCGTCACCACCCCCTCCATATTCATCGCCCCTCCAAGCCATTGCGCACGCCCAGCGACCCTTACTGCTGACGCTGCACGTGCTGTTCCCGAGCCTCCTCCTCCCCGCGCTTGACCTCCTCGACCGCGGGCTCGTCACGCGACTCCAAGACCCCGGGGCGAATAGAGATGCCAACAGCAATGGGAATGGCATCTTCATTGTGCGCTCGCTCGCCGCTACGCTGACGAACACGCGCCGGACCCGCGAGCCCGCACCCTCGGCGCAGCGCTACATCGTCCACCTCGAGGCATGGAACTGCTCCTGCGCCAGCTTCACTTTCGATGCCTTCCCGGGCCATCCTAGCTCGGCGGACGAGTGGATTCCAGGGACCGATGCGGAGTGGTCTTTTGGCGGGCTGAGCCAGGGTGCATCATCAGGAGATGTGCCCTGTTGCAAGCATGTTCTCGCGTGCTTGCTGGTTGCGGAGTGGCCGCGCATGCTTGGTAGGTACATGGAAGATCGGAGTATCTCGAGGGATGAGATGGCCGGCATTCTTGCGGAAATGTGATGGCCTAGGCACTGTGTGATCGTGCCAACTATTCGTGCGTTGTGGCATGAACATCAAGGCAGTAGCTGGCATTAATTATTCCCGCGACTTCATCTAGTAATCCGACATGATATTGCTCAATGTACAAAGGCTTTTTGCCCTCCCCACCCCTTCCGGCAAATATGCCACCCTGATTTGTATCGTCCGGACGCCGAGAACCTTCGTGACTAAGTCTACGTTCCCTCTGCCTGGTTCGTCAAAAGTGTCTTATTTCTTGCTATCCTTGCTTTCCTTTTCGCCCTCCTTGGCCTCGCCGTTCACACCGTTTCCGCCTTCCTTCTTGTCGTCCTTGCCGTTGGCCTCGTCCTTTTTGCCCTCCTTCTCCTCTTGCTGTTGTCTGTTTTGGATCTTATTCTCAATCAAGTCGTGGAATGCCGTGATAGCGCGTATCAGACTGCTCAGGTAGATAGCCATGAGCTGATCGTTGGTCTTGATGCTCATCGCATTGGATAGCTCGCCGGTGCCGGACTTGCCATCTCCCTCGGGGGTCGACAGGTTGGGGAGCAAGTTGAAGACATCCTGCAGGTTGCCCATGATCGCATGGTTTACAGGCAGCTGGCCGTCGAGGACTTTCTGAAGGTAGGCGCCAATGTCTCGCAAGCGCAGGTGGAGGCCTTGGAGTGACTGAAGCTGGTTGGTGATTCGGGTGGACAGGGTTCCTGCAGCCACATCGCGAATGTCTCTTAGAAGGTGCTCGACACCGATTTCTTCTGCTTCCTCGGCCTCGATATTCGATGGGGTGTGTACGAATGTTCGCGAAGTGGTCGTGCCATCCTAAAAGGCTGCATTAGCTATCCAATCTCGCCTGATCGAAATGGGCATTCCACAACTTACGTCCTTGATCTCCTCGACGGCAAAGTAAGCGTCAGTGGGGACGCCCGACTCCTTTGGTTGAACGTCGATGATGACCAGAAGGGGGTTGGGGGTGTATCGCTTGAAGAGCTCGTTGATCTCCAGGTCCGAAGCACGCAGCTTGGGGCCGGTGTGGTACCATCCTATCAACTTCTCCCGGGCGTTGACCTTTTTGAACATGTCGTTCATGGACTCAACGTAGTTGTGGTCGAGAAACCACACTGAAGGGTCCTTCTCATCTTCCTCGAAAGGAACTGTGTCATGTTTGTAAGCGCCCAGCCAGGTAGCGGTTTCTCGACAGTATCAGGCAACGCACCAGCAAAGCTATTGGATACTCTCACGTTCTTTCCATCGTTATGACCGAGCACAACACCGACTACTCGTCGCTTCGACTTGGTGGAGACATTGCGGTTGTAATGGTCGACAGCGGAGAGAAGGACGAGAGGCGCAACGGTGACGTTTCGGGTGACGAGGGAGAGCGTTTCTGCGGTTGTGGTAGGCATCGTAGAGTCGTTGAATGGGGGGGAGTTCACAACGTCTGCGTATCTTATGAAGGGTGTGCGATTGATTTCATGCGGGAGCGGCGAGGTAGGAGGCAAAAGTTGGGAGGTTGACGTCGTGATGGATGGATGTGGTAGTTGCACGTACGTACACTTGAGGCTGCCTTCGTCTTTGGAGAGCTTAGCTCCCGATTGGGTCAGGCTGCAAAGGTAGGCAGAGCCTCGTGGACCGTGCAATCACGTGTTGTGGCAGAGGATATCAGCCACTTATTTCGCGAGTTGAGCCACATGGGCGCCACATCGCACACCGACGGATAACTAAAGCTGACGGATAATCGAACGGCACTTCATAAGTAGGTAGTTCGGCTCGGCAGAGCGCATTGTGGCTTCCTCGTCTGCCGTTCCCGACTGACATCATTGTTCGGTGAGAGACAACCCGTGTAATGGTGCGGCTGCGCAGGATTCAAGAATGCTGTTAATTCCGCGTGGCCGAGCGGAAGGGCAACGCCGCCATTTGGGAATATCACCGACTCGGAGAAAGCCCAATTCTATCGCGGGCAAGTTGGAAGCGGCTTCCGTCCATCTACGAATACGGTTCATGTGCTCTCCCACGAAGTGTGGGTGTTCTGTCTTTGGGACTCGTATCCACCTTGGACCTCGGCGTTGGACTCCAGGGGAGAAGATGGCATGGCTGGTGAGAGACGGGGAGATGGAGGCTAATAAACGGAGCGAATTGGTATTTCAGCCGGCTATGGCCACGCCTGTTTGCTATCCTTCATTGCACCCCTTTACGGGATGCCAGCCGAACGAATATATCCCCGACTCCCGAGTTCTGAGCGCGCGGACAGTGGCCGGCGTTTGCGTTGCGACATTCGGATCAAGGGACCTAAGTACTCCCCTACAATCAGCCTCGGCCTGGTGAACGGAGCTTTGAACTTCGTCGCTGACAAGTGAGAACCGCTCGCAAACGCGATTGCACAGACGGCCTCTATTGGCTCTACGCTGGTCCATTGCCGGTTACTAATGCTCGAATCTCAGTGTCCCGAACTAGGTAATGCTTGATCGGTCGTGCTCCCGGGAGGATCTGTTGGCTTACCTACCCTAGCAGGCTGGGATGTTAGATAGTTGGGGGAAAAGAAAACCCAGGACATGGGACGGTGGAACGAGCGTTTTGAGCGTTTTGAAAGTGTCGTTCCCGAGGGAATGTGCCGGGAGGTTCGCCGTCAATATCGAGTGATTTACGTACGAGTGGATTGTTGGGATCAGCGGCCTCTTTGCGGTTGTTTGAAATGTAGTTTGGTCATGATTGGAGAAGCTTGGACTGGGAATAGCACCGAGCTCGAAGAACGGCACAGTTGAGAATCCCAGTTGCCCAGCCACCACTGGACGGGTAAGCTGCTTTGCAGGTCCTAGTTCGGCACCGCACGGGACTGTCGTCATCCTCGTCGTTGCAGTGACTAGATAAATTGGGGTTCGTTACATGTACTTCTTCAACAGATAGAGACGAAGCATAGCAGCAGCTGGAGGAAAAAGCCGCGCCGCTCACGATACAATCCGCCCACCAAAAGACGGCAGGCGCGGAGACGGCAGGCGCTCAGACCAGGTAGGCGTGCCCTTAGTATTTTTCGCATCGTGGCTGTATCACAATCCCTGGGAACGTGTGCGCCGGGCCAATTAAGAGCCGCCAAAGTTCCCCCCAAAAACCTCCCATCCTCCGGCTACGCACCAAGATTTCCTTGTCTTCGCCCGTCTCGCCTTGCCCTCTCTTTTCCTCCTCTCTTCTTCTCTCTCATCCGTTCCTCTCATCGCCAACTCGCGCCTCCGCCTCTTCATCTCCAACACCTCCGCTCCAATTGCCCCCGCCTCATCTCGCAATTCTCATCCGCCTCCCGCCGCCGCAACCGCAACCATGGGTTTCGTTGAGGATGAACTGAAGCAGCTCAAGGATGTCCTGGGCAACCTCGACGCACGCATCAAGAAGCTCGAGGTGCGAGCCACTGGCTCTACCCCGACCACCGAGGAGATCCGCATGATCCTCATCGGTCCTCCAGGCGCTGGTTTGTCTCCCTTCCGGCGTCCTGCCTCATGACGGCTCACAGTCGTAGCTAACGTCGCTTTTCCGCAGGCAAGGGAACTCAGGCCCCCAAGATTAAGGAGCGCTTTTCTTGCTGCCACCTAGTATGTCAATCTTGGTTGCGACCAGCCCCAAGTTGCGAAGCTGTCCTTCTAACTCCCCTTTTTCCAACGCGCAGGCCACCGGTGACATGCTGCGCTCGCAGGTCGCTAAGAAGACTCCCCTTGGTGTCGAGGCCAAGAAGATTATGGACCAGGGCGGTCTAGTCAGCGACGAGATCGTCATTGGCATGATCAAGGAGGAGCTCAACAACAACAAGGAGTGCCACGGCGGGTAAGTTCTTGCTCAATCTTTATCCGCTTTCGACTACCCCTTCGGAGAACCTAGCCCAACATTCAAAACGCCGTATACTGATCACTCGCGCCTCACAGTTTCATCCTGGATGGTTTCCCTCGAACTGTCCCCCAGGCCGAGGGCCTCGATGCCATGCTTCAAGAGCGAAGCCAGACGCTCCAGCATGCTGTCCAGCTCGAGATCGACGACTCACTCCTCGTCGCCCGAATCACTGGCCGACTGGTCCACCCCGCATCAGGTCGTTCATACCACACCACCTTCAACCCCCCCAAGAAGCACATGACCGACGACATCACTGGCGAGCCTCTCGTCCAGCGAAGTGACGACAACGCCGAGGCCCTCAAGAAGCGCCTCGTCACCTACCACAAACAGACCTCCCCCGTCGTGGATTACTACAAGAAGAACGGCATCTGGAACGGTGTCGATGCCAGCCAGGAGCCTGGCCAGGTGTGGAAGTCCATGTTGAGCATCCTCAGCAAGAAGAACTAGGAGCCACGACTTACGGGCTACGAGACCAGGTCGCTAACAAGACCTGAACGTGTCTTGGATATGATTGGTATGAGTGGCATGAAGGAGAGTCCTCCAGGCCTTGGGCGTTACGGTAGAGGGTTGCCCTATGGCCATGGGGTCCTGTGTAAGAAAAATGCTGCCAAGAAGACGCTTTTATGTATCACTGTTCTACTATTATACTAGTTAAAAAAGTGGCCATTCAAAGCGCCGAGCTTTCATATTTAACCTATTTTGAGGCCATCACGAGCAACCCCTTCATGGCTCGGCAGTCATTGTCACATGCGAAATAACTGACGCCTCAAAACGACAATGTTCTTCACACTTCTTACGTTGCTATCTTTAATCGAGGAGCCATACACATAAATTGTGACATTCACACTGCCATCAGAACAGCTATGTAGTAGACATACCGGCCTCTCACGCGACGCTCTCATCGCAGTACTGATTCGTAGAGTAATCTTGTATTCGATCAACTCTAGGATGCCCACGGAAAAAGGGGGGGGGAAAGGCGTAACAGATGGGTATATTCTTGATGCTCTGCAAAACCCTCCCGATCTCTAGGAATGCAGTTTCCCTCCTTCCCATGGTGACCGACATTTGTCTCCCGTCGCCTATTCTAGCGATGCCCATGAACATGAACTCCCCAAGCTCCCTCGCGATGCGCGCAAAACCAGAAGGGAAAAAAAACCGAGCTAGGGATCGCGGCGCCAGACGTTGGCGACCAAGACGTAGCTCGGAAAGATATTATAGGATAGAAGATGGTAATGGGAGAAGCGGTGGAGACGCTAGCGACCCGGCATAGGAAGGCTGGCAGGCAGAAACGCATATTGCAGGTTACCAAATGACCATTAACGAGTCGAGGCTTTAGCTCCGAGCCTAAAGCTCCCCGGGACATTTCGATACCCGCCGGACGTGAGAGCCGAGGCCAAGGTCATCTCGATCGGTGGAGGGTCTTACCCTACGAGTTCCTATCGCCGCGGGGTCGCTGGCGAGGGAGGTCAGTAGAGGTAGAGCGAGTCGCGGTGGCGCAACTGACCATTTACCATCTGCCTCTGCTTATTGAGCCAACTTCGCGGAGCATCCTGACGTCGTTGGAGGACGACGAGATTGCTCTGGAGTCGGCTCGTGAGATCATACCATGCTGTTGCGATGAGAGCATTCTCTCGCTCGAGGTTTCTGATGATTTGGTCGCTCGCGGCCTTTTTATATCACTGTCAGTTGCCATTGAAAAGATGTCAAGGAGGAAAAACGAAGCATTATAATTGATAGTCATGACATTACTACAGTGCCACGAAAGCAGAGATATCAAGCGAGACAGGCACACAAAAAAGAGACGTACCTTTTGCGCCGCCGCTGCCTCTCCATCGTGCGCAGATTTGAGCTGGCGCTGTAAATCGATTCTTTCCAGTTCGGAGGTTTCTAGTTGCTGGGGTCCCAAAGCGTTAGCGACCGCCTGTAACGCGAAGAATACCAGCAATTCGGTTGCCCACTAGGCGAACCCATGTTCCTGGCCCCCGTGGAGCATCTCGAACTGGCACAGGTCAGGGGGCATGCTGGGACAGCCTTTGTCTTCAAGTGGCGAGAGAGTACAGAGGCCATCAGCCTTGGCGTAGGCCTCTAGCCAACAGGATTGGGCACCATCCTGTCTCCTGCTTTCACTTGCGACCACTCGGTCAACGAAGGAATCGCCATTCATCATCACATCATAAAGGAGACCCTTGGGTGTAGATGATCCTACCTGGCGAAGTTCGATAAGACGAGCACGAATCTTCACGAGCTTGTCACCATGCTTCTTGCCAGCTTCGGAAGCATCCGCGTCCGAAGGGGTGCCGTCTTGTATTTCCTTGCCCTCTTCGACCATGTTTCGAAATTTTTCCTTGGCAAGGAGTGCTTCGACAAGTTGTGTTTTCTGGGCATCCTGTTCAGAGCTAGTAATGTCGAGATTTTGGCGAGTACGTTCCAGCTCGGCCTTGAGCGACTCGCGGATCAACCTGTCAGTGTTCTTGAGCTCATTCAATGCTTCAGTGCTGTCCTGTCCGACAGCAGAGAGCTGCGTTTTGACGTCGAGGAGCTCGCGAGTTTGGTCGTTCACCTGAGCCTGCAGGTTCTTCACCGTCTTTCTGGACTGCTCGAGCTCGTAGCTGGTCTGCAAGAACTCAGTCCTAAGCTGAATGAAGGCCTTTGTTCTGTATAAATCGCCAGTAAGTATGTGTCCCGGTTGGATAGTGGCTTCATCAAGTGCCTTGACTAACCCTTCCTCGGTCATGTTTTTGATCAAAGCGTCGATCTGGTCTTGGCCAACAGCATGCTTTTCGAACAGTTCATTGCGGTCCTGCTGCACGTGTGATAGTCGGCGTTCCAAATCTTCTATTGTTCGTCGAAGCGTCATGGGATCTCCAGTGGAACCAACCGTGCTACGCAATAGGGCGTTCTCGGCTTTGAGGCGGGAAAGTTCTAACGGAAGGTTGATCTGAACATCGTCATCGGCCGCGCTGTTCAACTCGTCCTCAAGATTGAAAGGCGTGCCTGAGTTGCCAGGAATGCCACCCTGAGTTTCAGTATTGTTCTGCAGCTGCTCCTGGAGGTCCTTGATGAAATGCTCATCGTGAACTTGGCGGGCCCGAAGGCGAACTACCTCTTCCTCTAGGCTTGTCATGTCCTTCATCAATTGCGTCTTCTGGCTACGCTCGTCCCAGAGATGCTGCTCCGACTGAGTTATCATCTTGGTTAGCTCGTCCTCAGCCTTCCTGGTGCGATCGCTTCGTTCTTGGTCGTTCGCGAGGGACCTGAGCTGCTCCTGTAACTCGCCCTTTTCGTACTGGAGATTCTGTACTTCCTTGACGAGGTGCTGCTGGGACTCGAGCTTCTGCTTGTATCTCTCAGCGGTGTTGGCCTTCTTCTCCAACTCCTCAGCTTTGTGCTTCCACTCCATGACTTCATCATGGAGCTCGTTATCCTCGATGCACTTTTGAGTAAGCCTCTGGACCTCGCTTTCGAGATGTGCCAGCCTTCTTTCGTATTTGCGGATCGTCTCCTCATTCCTCGCAATGATCTCCATTTGCTCGTGGACCTGGGCTTCAAGGACCTTGATCGACTCGGCGCTGTTGGCGCCATCTTGTGTTGCCTTTCGTAACACCTCGAGCTCTCGGTCGTTCTTTTCCTTCTCGTATTTGAGCTCCTCGTGACTCTGCTGAAGATACTCAAGTCGGGTGATGTAGTCCGAGAGGTTCTTTTTGGTCAAATCTAATTGTTGCCTCAATGCCGCATTCTGCTCTTCGACGAGGAGATCGACATCCCTGGCCTCCATGACCGCATCGATAGCCTCGTCGAGATCATCGTCGCCTTTAGAATTATTGATATCTTGTTGCATCGTTCGAATAATCTGCATGATTTCCGCTTGAGTTTGCTTGTCGAGGCCATTTTGGATTTTGGGGACAAATCTTTGATTGTCAGGGCCCATGGCTGCAGCAGAGAGCATGACAGCGAGCAACTGTAGGGCGATGTTGGTTAGCACAGGTTTCTGTGCCCGAACTGAACTATACTGAAATACCTGACTGATGCCCTGAGGCTCGGGGTTTTCGGCAATCGCATGATAGTCGAATTTCTTAGCCTGGCACCCAAGCTCGGGAACCTGACGACGGATGAACCTGAAGAGGCCTTTATAGACGGCTTGGATGTTTCGCTTGTTGGTGAGATACCTGGATGTGCCAGGGCTTGTGTCGAGCTCTGAAGGATTAAACTCCGGATCGAGCTCCTGGAGGATTTGAGCGAGGACGAACCCATCGGCAAGCTCCTCGAGGGATTCGGCGATGGTCTTGGGCTCGAAGACTCGGTTGGACTGGGGGTAATTTTGCATTAGTAAGGCAAGTTGGGAGTCGGGGGGTTCAGGCTCAGGAGGGAGGAAGACGCTCACAGCTTGAAGCAGCGCGGCCTGCGCGCGTGGGCTATAGGTTGGCATTGTCTTGGATGGCGGTCAAGACGAGTGTCTTGATGTCGGATAAGATTCAGCAGAAACGAGTCAAACTGTCGGACTTGCAGTCGCAGTCGCAGTCGCAGTCAGAGAAGGGCGGTGATGGTGTAGGGAGTCGCGTCGCGTGTCTTGGTACAAGGGTTGAAGCAGATGACGGCGACGGCATAGCGAGGATGAAGAGCCCCGGTTTGAGTGTTGGTTTATAGGAAAGCGTTAGGGCGAAGGCGAGCTAGTTGATTGTGTTCCATCCTGGGGCGGGTTGGCTGTTCGAGTGTTCGCGCGTCCAAATCACAAGTTGAAAGCCGTAGAGGCCGTTGTTCAGTGTTCTCAGCGTCAGAACGTGGCCCGGTCCTCGAGTGGGAAAGATCCATATTGGCCTTATCGATTCCACCTGGCTGGCGCCCACGGGACAGGGGAAATATCCAGGGGGCCTTATAGTGGAGTTTATGGCATTGACGGTGCCTGAGCCGCCGTCCACTAACGACGAAATATGGGCGGGGACTTAGCTTTTAGCTTACCTCCATGCCCGCATGAGGCATCTAGCGCAGTCAGGATCTATGCTTGCTCAAGGCGTGTTTCAGTGTCTCAGCGAGTTAAAGCTAGCGGCCGCTCGCAATTCGTGTCTGACTTCTGGACGTGCCAAACTTCGATGCGCGAGCCAACTTGATGTACTTCGTGGAAAGCATGGAACTAGATGATGCGCTAGCTTAGTGCCTGGCGTTGTGTCCCAGGCTTCTATGCATGTTCCGCCAACAGTCTTCGGAACAATACATAGAAGCCCCCTACCTACCTACATAGTAGGTAGGCACTTAGGCCTAACTGCTCCAGACTGTACACTTGAATTGCATACCTACTAGTATACACCAAAGTCTTTTTTATCAAGCCGAGTCCTTTGACTACTACATAAGTGGCTGAAATCCACTACCCCCGGGATCGGTGACATCACCCTGACGTACGAAGCGCACTCCTCTCCAAGACGCTGATCCAAAGAGCTCCTAGGCTAATAGTCTCGCGCCTCGCTATGTCGCTACCAAGAGACTATGCTGGGGGAACCAGTTTCTCTTGGAATATTGGTGTTGTCTCTATGGTTCAAGCTAGAAAGCTCTGGACAATTCATATCACATGGGAGCTGTCCCTTACGATGGACCATGAATCTGGAGCATCACTCTAGAGACTAGCCTACGTTCCTTAGTTTTGATTCTCTACGGATGCAGCATGAGATAAGTTCACAGTGTAATATCCCACGACTGATGCAGTCCGTGCGATACTGTTCTTGACAAGTCGAAACAATCACAAGATCAGATAGCGAGTGTTTTTACTTCCTTCGCTCCCTGCCAAAAAAAAAAAAGAACCCCCCACGTCTCCAAACGCCTAATCCTTATGCCGCCAAATTGGCAGGTGTCAAATCCTAGGCTTGCATTGCGTCAAATCTGAAATCGCCGCCTCCTTCGTGTCCCTATGGGATCAGTCCGTCGTGACCACCTCGTCCTCCTCGATATGGATATCGTATTTATTACCCAATGCCTGAACCTCTCCGAGCGCTTTCTCCGATGAGATAGCGGCGAATCCCCTGATGATTTGTTAGCCAACTACTCACAGTTGATGTTATATTTGTTGGGCGTACTTGATGATTGTGTAGATGTGGGTAATCTTGCCGCCAGCGTCGAGGATGGACTGCTTGGCATCGTGGATGGCGGAGTCGGGCGTAGACTCGTCCTCGAACCAAACGATGACCGACTTCTTCTGGTCGGCGGAGAGAGCGCCGGGAAGAATGGCAAGCGCCGCGGTGAGAAAGGTGATGGGCTTCATAGTGGTGGGAGGGGGATGCGAGCGATGACTTTTGTTTGTTTGTGGTGTGTACGGTGTCGGCGAAGTCTATTGTTGATGAAGCAACGTAAATGGTGTGCAGGGGCGCAGGGCGAACGGGCTCGGTAATATATGAATGCCGATGGGGGGCGCAAGTTGAGAATGTCAGAGTCAAGGAACTGGGAGCAGCGATGGCATGGTCTGCCACTGGCGACTGAACGCAGTGTCACGCGGGTAGGGAGGTACCCGACAAATAGCCGCAGAGCACAAGCATCTTGGTGCCGTGGTCTAGGCACGTCACCTACCACGCAGGAACTAGGCCTAACCAGGTGCCTAAGTACGGAGGAGCATTTCAAAAGTCTTTGCCCACGCTAAGGCTTGAATCCTTGCTAGGTACCTGAAGATACATTCAGCCTTGTATCACTACAGGCTACTATCCACTAAGTCTACTACAGCCTTAGTGGTGTTATACTTATAGTATCTTGAGCTTATACGCTAAGTGCGCTATAATATAGAGTCTTATTTAGCGTTAATATTTGTGAGAAGTACTTAATATTTTTTAATAAGAAAAAGCAAATTATAGTTTATATACAGGTAAAAACTTTTAAAATACTTTTTTATAGTAAAAAAAGGTTTCTTTTTTATTATATACTATATAAAAACTATTTTTATACTACTAAAGTGTAGTATTACTAAGAGTATTCTGCTTTTTATTCTAAGCTAATAAATATAATTAGAAGCTTTATACTAACTATAAAATTAGACACACTTTTATTTAAATAACTTATACCTTCTAACTAAATTAAGAAAAGTATAGTCTTACCTAAATTATATAATAATACCCTCTTTTAGATTTAAACTCTTAGAGTCTTATAACCTAATAATAGACCTCTTAGAGCTTATTACTTAAGTAATAACTTTAGCTAAGACTTTACTAGGTAATTTTATTAATATAAGTAATAGTAAAAAAAAATACAAGTAGCTTACTATTAAATATTTTTCTTACTTACCTAGTTTCTGCTTATTATAGCTCTAATCTGCCTTTAAAATATATTTTAATACTAGAATTTAAATTCTTATATATATATTACCTTAAAGATAATAATATATTAAGACTATAGTAATAGTACTAATATTCTTCTAATAGCTATTAATTTAAAAGTATATAAACTTAACTAAAGTTAATATAACCTTCTTATAGGAATTAGCTAGTATATACTAAGTAAAAATAATAAACCTATTATAAAACTAAGTAAAATACTAATAAATAACCTAAAAAATAAAATATATAATACTATTACTAGAATTATTCTTATTATATCTCTTAAATAAGTTTAATATATTATCTAAACTTATATATTTAAATATAAGTTATAAGTTTATATCTTATATAAAAAGAATACTATATATAATTATAAAACAGCTCTTAAGAAGTAAATTACTATAAATATTATTATAGCTTTTACCTTTATTATTAATATAGCTTTTATTATACTTTTAAATTATAAGAGAGGCTAACTCTCTTATATATTAATTATAGTATAAAACTTAATACTTTTAAACTAGAGAAATATAAAGTAAATAACTTAAAGTTATATTAAATATAAAGTTATAATTTAAATAAGAAATATACCTTTTAATATTAATAGTTAAATCTTAAAAGATATTATTAAGATAGTAAACTAAGCTTATAGTAACTTTAGTATTATTATAATAAGAAAACTATTAAGTAATAATACTATTCTTATATTTTATATAGTAAATAAGATATAAGCTATTTATACTAAAAATTAAGTTATTAAAGCTTTTAGTAATAGTATAGCTTTCTTCTTTTTAATATTTATAATAATAGTAAAAAAAATATAACTTATATCTATTTTAAATAATACTAATAAGCTTATTAAAAAAGTTAATAAATCTAATTAACTATAAAGGTTAGTCTTACTAGAGTGTAAATATAAAGATTATAAAGGTAAATATTATAAGAGTTAAAGTAATATACTTAACTTTTAATAAAAAGTCTTAGCTATAAGGCTAAAAAAGATTAAATAATTTAAGTAAGCTATATTACTTAATTATACTATATAACAAGTTATAAGAGAGCTCTTAGTAAGCTCTTAGTAAGCTTTTAGCTTAGCTGTACTCTTATAATTATCCCCCTCTTTTAACAGTATATTTTAAGCTGCTAACTTATTAGTAAGTATAGTATAGCCTTTTATACTCTAAGTGTAAGCAGCCTTTTTTATACTGTTATAAAAAGTTAGCTCTTATAAGGTTAGAAATATAATAATCTTATCACACTTATATATATATATATATTAGAGAGTGGCTTAGCTTTTAGGCTTAAAATAACTACTATTATTAACTCTTAAGGCTTTAGTTATAACAGGTAACTATATATATTTATTTTTATAAGCTTAGCACTTATTATACTTATAAGGTTTAGTAGAGATTTAAACTTATAACCTTTTATATAATACTAGACTTAATATATACTTAAATAATTATAAGAGTTAAAATAGTATACTTAACTTTTAATAGAAAGTTCTAGCTATAAGGCTAAAAAAGATTAAATAATTTAAGTAAGCTATATTACTTAATTATACTATATAATAAGTTATAAGAAAGCTCTTAGTAAGCTCTTAGTAAGCTTTTAGCTTAGTTATACTCTTATAAATATTAGTATATTATAAAGTTTTTACTTAATAAGTATTTAGTAAGTGCTTATTAAGTATTCTTAAAAGAGCTGCTAGCTTACTATTTAGATAAGCCTTAAGATTAAGCCTTAAAGACTTATATTAGGTGTTAATAGTATTAGTACTAACTATTATAATTACTCTCTCTTTTTTTAAGTCTTATCTTAAGGTATTATTTTTTATAATAAGAAGTTTATTATTTTCTTATATATATAGTAGTTTACTAACTATATAAAAATAATATAGCTTATTATTAAGTTTATTATAATCTAAGTGTTATATAAGTAGTTATTAGGCTATTATATAAAAGCTTACTTATTTTATACTCTAAATATTTACTTTAGGTTTTTATTTACTTTAAGTTTAAAATTCTCTCTTTCTTATAATCTTTTTTAGAACTCTCTTATTTATAGTTAATATATTAGTTTTTTTCTCTTAACTTTATATTTTTCCTTTTAATTAGTTTTTACCCTCTTAATATTATTTTTACCTACTTACTAAGTATTTAGCTTTTATATACTAATATTAATTCTTAAAGTTATAACTATAGTATTAAAAGAGTTTTACACTTAGGCTAAAGTTAATTTCTCTTTCTTAGATAAGAAGTTTTTTAAAATACCTTCTAGTAATATTTTTTACTTTTATTATATTTAATAAAAATACTATTTTTTCTTATATTCTTATACTTATAGTTTTTTTATTTTCTATTATACTATTTATAAAGCTTTAAATAAGTAATATAACTAAGTATATATTATAAGTGCTTAGTAAGCTATAAGTACTTATACTAATTTTATAATAATAGATTTCTACTAAGTTAGTTCTTATAGTATAATAGTACTAAAACTTTTTTTACTATCTTTCTTATTATAACTAAAATAATAAGAAAAAAAGTATTTTTTTTATTAGTTACTAGTATATTATTTATACTATTTATACTATTACTATTATATAGTAAAATCTTATTAAGTTTACTAAGAACCTTATAAATATTTATATTTAAGATAATAATATATATTTATTTATATATTAAAAAGTAGTTATTTTTACCTAAATTTAAGCTTTATATACTAAGGTTAAATTTAGTTTAATTAACTATAAAAACTAGTTAGTTTTATAAGCTTAACTAGTATTTATAATACTCTTATATTACTATAATAACTTTATCTTTTAACTTTTATTATTAGCTTTTTATACTCTAGTAGTTACTAAGTATATACTTACTATTAGGGTATTTAATAAGAGTTTTACTTATATATTTCCTAATAATTTTTCTAAGGCTATTTAGGCTTTTATTATTTAGTATTATAATAATAAGACTTTTAAGCTATTTATTTTCTTTATAAGTATAATACCTTTCTATTATAATAACTAACTTACTTTTAACTATTCTTATAATAATAAGAGCTTAGTATATAATAATAGTATATTTAGTAATTTCTCTTATTATAGTTTAGTTTATTTT
The DNA here is from genome assembly GCA_019137255.1 of Corinectria fuckeliana. Classification (NCBI taxonomy): domain Eukaryota; kingdom Fungi; phylum Ascomycota; class Sordariomycetes; order Hypocreales; family Nectriaceae; genus Corinectria; species Corinectria fuckeliana. The sequence continues at coordinate 15,241 of WPDH01000007.1, read as the reverse complement.
TTAGCCTTTTTTTATATTTTTTTTACACCTTTTATAGCTATTAGCCTCTTACTTAAAATCTTAAAAAAAAAGCTCTTACTTATTTTAAAGTAAAGTATATTATAGTTAAGTAGTAATACTTAAAGGAGAAATAACTTTAAAAGTAAGCTTACTAAGAGTAAAATAAGAAGAATACTAAAAAGAAGAAAAAAGTCTAGTCTTATTATAATAGTTAGGTTTATTATACTTTTTTTTAGGCTTAGATTTTTATTATTAGTTTAGTTTATAGTCTAGTTTTTTTTATAGTTTTAAGTAGCTTTTATTTAGGGTTTTAATAGTTTAGTTATTTAAGTTTATATTTAAGTTAAAAAAAGATAAGTATTTATTATCTAGTTATTATTAGGTTTTTATTTATTATTAGAGATTCTTATTATCTTATTTCTTATATATATACTTTTATTATTAGTAATATTACTATACTACTTTTATTATATTTTCTAAGTAAATTATAAGTTTCTAAGTATTATATTTTACTAGCTATCTTATTTATTTTACTAAGTAAAAGATTTTAATATAGAATTAACTATATTAGGAGATATATAGAGTAAATACCACTAGGGGGAAGAATCCTTACTTATATAATTAAGATACCTAAAGCTTAGGAGTAAGATAGTAAGATAATAAGATGATAATTCTTCTATCTATTCTAGTGACTATCTTTCCCTTTATATAGGGGGAAGTCTTAGAGCACTCTCTGGTCACTCCCTAGGAAATCTCTAGATAGGTCCTAGAATTTCTCTAGGACTATCCTAGGATTTCCCAGGATAATTCCCAGCCTAATTAGTAGGAGATTTCTCTTCTTATTATAGCCACTCTTTAGTAGCCCTCTCTAGGGTTATAGCCTAGGCTATTATCAGATAGTAATAGCCCTCTATCTAGCTTATTCCGTAATAAATCCCTATAATAAAAGAAAAGTATACTATCCTTAGTATATCTATATTAATTATAGCTAGGCTGTTTCTCATACTAGTAGGAGTTTTATTAATAGTTATATATAGGATTTTCTCAATCTAAGGGCGCTTACCCTGCGTTTTACTATTATATATTAGGGGAAATCTCCTAGCCCTGCTAAGCCTTTTTGTCTGTCGTATTTTCTTTGCCTGTTTAGTTTGTTAGGAACTTCTTATATATATTATTAGTTATACTCTTATATTTCTCCCTAATAAGCTTCTCTAAATCTATAGCTATAGTAGGTATACTATATTTCTTAGTATTAGCAGGGGCGGGTTAGTAGAGTTAGTATTTCCTGGCCTTAGTAGTATGAAGTACTATTAGAAGGCTAATAGCCTATATGTTTTGCTTAGCGCTAGCAGGAGTAACAAGTGTAGGTCTTCTAGCTATATTCTACTTACCTTTCTTATAGAACTATAGTACTATCTTAATTACTTTAGTGATAATCTCTAGGTAGGAAAAGAACTCCTATTATACTATTTACTTAGCTAGCTTAGTTATATTATTATCTAGGAAGCTAATTACCTGTAGTATATTATTAAGGCAGATTACTAGTTCTAGGGATATCCCTGCTATTTATACTGTCTGTTATAAGGAGCAGTCTAACTGTATTATTTCGTGGCAAACCTGATAGTATTTAGTAAAATATTTAGCTATATTAATATTAAGAAACTAGATAGCTTAGTTAGCTACTTAGACATACTATACTAGCATAGTTCCTCCTTCTCGCTAGACTATAGCTTCTAAGATAATAAGCGTATTATTTCGCGGGGTGGTAGTCTTAAGTTATATGCTCACTATTACTTATCACAGAGTTATAGCCATACTATTATTAATAGCCGCTAAAAGTGTGTTAGTAGCACTTTATTTAGCAAGAGTGATAATATTTTATAACACAAATAGATCTTTATTATGATTTCCTTAAGGGGTTATAGTCCCTAATAGGGCTGTTATAAAGAGCTAATACTTTAGTTTGCGGGTTAGGGTGCTTAAGATAGGGTTAGTAAAGCAGGCATATTTAAGTAATAAGCTAATAAGAGTGTTAATTTTCTGTTATATATTAGGCTAAAGCTAGCATACTAGGTTAATATAAGTATAGCTATCTGCTAATCCTCTAATCTTATTAAGAGCTTCCTAGGCTCTATCAATTAGGGCGGGCAACTACTAAGAGGTTGCCTTAGTAATTTGCTTAAGTATTTTAGCGAGGATTATAAAGACCTTGATTTTTCTGACGATAGATATAGTTAGCTTATAAATATTAGTTTGTGTCAGCCTAGTCATATTATTAAAGCTTATAGCGAGGGTGTGAGCATTTCCCGCTAAGAAAGAGCTACCACCCTAGTACCACCTGTTCTGTTCTTATGTCTATTATGGTATTTCTCGTGGTAGTATGCTTAGTTTACTAGCTGTCTTGCTTACTGCTTTACTTATAACTTTACTTACAGCTTTGTTTAGGGTTTTATACTAATTATAGTTTAGGTTGTTATAGTAGTACATCTAGTTCTGTCGGTTTATAAACCTAGTGTTAAGGTTATAGTTTTTAGCTTATATGAGCTAGCGAAAATATCTATAGTATTACAAGAAGGTCTTAATCTAAATATAGTATCAGTTAGAGCTTTTAGCTGCTCTAAGGTTATATTTATTACTATATAGCTGTATAGCTTAGTAATACCCTTTATACTAGAGGCAGGAGGGATATTAGGTGAGCTGGTTCTTAAATAGCTAGTAAAGCTCTTAGTCTTTAGATAGAAATATATTACTTAATAAGAGAACTTAGAATAGTACTTATTCTTCTTGTTTAGTATTATAGGGTATTTCCTATATATTAGTAGTATAAGGTTATAGCCTTCTCCTCTAAGAAGTAAAGATAGTAATATATAAAGGAAAATAATAATAAAAGAAAATAGTATGCTAAGTTATAAGGTGTTAATTTCTTACTTATATGTCCTATTATTAGCTAGTAGTAGCTATTAGTAGTATTCTTAGTAAGGTGGTAGTAAATATACTAGGCTATTACTCTAGGCGATCTACTACTATAGCTTAGGATTTCCTTAAATAGGACTCTCTCTAGCTAGCACTCTTAATACTATAGTATTTTATAGCGTAAGGTTCTTTCTTAGTCTTTTATGCTTTTAGTGTGGGGCCTTAGTGGTGTTATATATCTAGTCTGCTATGTTATTCTTAGTCTGTTTTTTAACTAGTATAGTTATTACTTATATAACTAGCTGCGGCTTGCTATACTTATGTTTTTGTTTCTTAGTAAGTTCTGCTTTATATTACTCTCTTACCTGGTATTCTATAATAAGCTTATTACTTTTAATAGTATCTTCTTCTAGCTAAAGGTTATAGTTACTTAGCTATCCTTTCCATATGATAAGGTACTTAGTCTTTAGTTTTCCTTTTTCTTACTTCTGTATTTATAATCTAATTACTTAATTAACTTCCTAGTGTTTATACTTATCCCTCTAGTTTCCTACCTTATAGTCTTCTATTAGGATAGCTTCTAGTTGTCTAATTAGTTTGTCTGCTAGCTTAAGTTAAGCAACTAATATTACTAGGTAGATATTAAGGTTATCTTTTATTTTAAGTCTATATACTAGGTTTCCTACCTGTTTAAGAATCTTATATAGTCTAGTTCTTTTCTCCTTTAGTTTTTCTACACAGTTATCTACTACTATATATTCTTTCTTATAGAGTTCTAACTAGACCTAGTCTCCTAGTTTATATTTTACTAGCTAGTATTTCTAGTCATACTAGTATTTTATAGCTGCTTACATAAAGGCTAGGGCGAGTTTAGCTTTATTATAGAGAATATCCTAATTAAAGGTGTTAGATTTATCTTCTAGCTATTATAGCTTATTATTTAAGCGCTGCCTAGTAACTAGCTCACTTAGCGATATATTAATAGCTAACAAATATAAGTTGTTTAGGCTAAACTAGAGGGGGATAAGAGCTAGGACCTAGGGCTAGCCTGGGAAGTCACTAGTAAAATATTAGAGGGCTACTTTTACCACCTGATTTTATCTTTTTATAGCTTTATTAGTTTGTGGATGCTATACTGTTAATATAAGAAGCTTAGTTCTAAATGCTGTTTATAAATCTTACTAGAAGTCTAATATAAACTTTACATCTTAGTTAAATATAATACTATATAGGATTCCCTAGTTATATTATATTAGTTCTGTGAATAATACTTATGCCTAGTTTTTAGTAGTATACTAATTATTCTCTAGTATAAGCAGGCATATCTAACACTACTTACAGGTAATAGTTAGTAGGCAGTTAAAAAACTGCTTTCCTAGGTTTAGCTATAATATTCCTTTAGCTTTTATAACTAGCAGCCCTGTGATAAAGTCTATTATGATCGTGTGAAATAGGATTAGGGGGCTTTAAATAGGTATTAGTTAGCCTAGTAGTTTCTAGTAGTTAGTAAGGTTTCTACTGTATATATCGTATTTGTCTTATACTATTTAGATTTCTTAGTGTAGGTTAGTTATTACAAAAGAACTTAATAGGTCCTGCTAGGATTATACCTCTCCTAGGTGGAAGTTCTACTTATAATTATCTTAAATAACTTTCTGGCCTGTATCTATAGGTAAGTATAGCTGTTAGTATCTACTATACTCTCACAGGTAGATAAGTCTATTTTGCTAAAAGAAGAGAAGCCCTAAGATCTTATCTTTTTTGCTAAGCTATGCTAGAATTACTACCTATTTTGCTTCCTTAGGATACTAGTTAATAATTTTCTAGTATAGACTAGTTTATATACTAGCTTCTATAAAGTAGAAGGTATAAGCAACTAGTTTCTCCTCTTCCTAAAGGTGGTCTAGTTTGCCTTCTTTAGTGTTATCTTATATATCTTCTTAGCCTAAAAGCCTTAAGAGTACATTTAGTACTATATTAGTTAGTCCTAGAATATATTAGACATCTAATAGGTACTAGCTAAGATATTATAAAGCTAAGGTAAGATAATTATTATTCTATAGAGCGCTAGTAAACACTAATTTCTAGCAGACTAGAATGTAAATAGCAGAGTGGTTAGTAAGCATAATCACTTTATCTTTTTATATTAACTAGATTATTATCTAGGCTTTCTAGCACATCTAGACTAAGCATGCTATTTCTATTTCTATTAGCTAGTAGTTTTTCTTAGTATTATATAAGGCTTAGCTAAGGTATATAATAAGATGTATAACTATAGATAGGATTTTACTAACTTAATCCTAGGTGTATTTTAGGTCTAGATAATATATTATACCTCCTATTTCCTATTCTTTTAATATGTTAAGCTAGATAAACAGTTTTATATCTAGGTTAAAATGATAAAATAATTTAGTATTTACTAGCCTGTTTATAACCTTATAGAAACTATTAATCTCTTTAGGGGTTAAAGTAAACTCAGCTTAAATTATATAGCTAACCTATCTCTAACCTATTATTAATTCGCCTAATTCGCATTCTTTTATAAGTATACTAGTTTTTCTAGCTTATAGTAGTTTAATAGCTTTAGCGAATCTTAAGATTAAGTGCTATAGCTATCTAACTATACTAATCTATTTCTTAAGTTAAAGTAAATTTATTAGGAATTTAATGTTTCTTAGGGCTGCTACTTATTCCTAAGTGTTAGATAAGCCTAGCCTATCTACTTAGAATCTAAGCAATTAGACTAATAGGTAGCCTAGAAAGGCTTTCTTAGCTAAGAGGGTAATATTCTTTTCCTAGAACAGCTGGAAGATTATCTAAAGATACCCTAGATATTTTATATTATTATCAGAAAAAATAATAATATTATTAATAAATACTATAGTAAAGGCCTAATATAGTTAGAGTAGCTAGTCTATAAACTATTAGACATATACTAGTAAGTTCTTAAATCCTATTAGGGCTACCTTAGATTACTCTAATCCTTAGTGGCTAACTATTATAAAGTGATCTTAGTGTTTAAGATGTACTAGAAACTAGTGAAAAAATAACCAGGTATTAATAATACTAATATGTTATTTCCCTTAGAGTTTACTAAGAATATCCTCTTATAAGAGCATTAGGTAAGCATTAGGAATTATTATATTATTTAGGGCTTATAGGTCCACTACTATATATTCTTTCTTTTTGCCTGCCACTATTCGCTATACTATAAAGACAAGGCTTATAAATAGTATTAGTTTTATAACCTACTCTATTTGTTCTTAGTTATACAGTTAGTTAAATATAGCATCTAGAAAGTCTCTTCTCTTTTTCCTTAGCAGGTAAGGTTATAATCCTAGCTTTTATTAGTGCTAGTTGTCTGCTAAGAGTACCTTTATATGCTTATACTTAGGTACTAATATTTCCTCTTAGTTAGCCTAAATGCTAGCATATTTCTATATAAGACTCTACACTTGTTATATAAAGCTGGTTTAGTTGTTATAGATTCTCACTCCTTCTGCTGTTTTAACTTCTAGGAGGGTCTTATCCCTAGATATACCTAGCTTAATATTTAGGTCTAGACTAGCATTCTAGAATCCTATACTAAGTTTCTAGTTAGGTTTCTTATCAGCTAGAGTTATAGCTTTTTAGGTTAGGTGTTTAAGCTTATAAGTTATTAGTACTATATCTTTATATTTAATAAGTAGGTTACCTTAGTTAGCTTTTTTAATAGAGTTCTTATCTTTAACTAGTTTAAGAATACCTAGTTATTAGTTCTTTTAGATTATTAGTAGCTTTCACCTGTTATTTATTATAAAGACTGCCTTAGGCTGTCTTATAATAGCTCTAATAACATCTTAACTTTATAGGTTAAGAAGGAAGTCTTAGCCTCTTAGGACACCTAGTATGCTTACCTATACTGCTTTGCTGCTTTTAGGAGGGATTGTAATATATATATTACTTTTTACTAAATATTTATAAGGTCTTATATAGATATATACTAAGGTAGGCAGGTATAGCCTGTTAGCCACACCTATTCGCACTTCTTACTAGGTATTAATAATATCCACTTTATAAGTAGTATTAAATTCTTAGCCTAAAAGTAGTCCTACTAATAGTTCTAGTATAACCTAAGCTCTAATATAGACCTTTACTACTATATGTTCTCCTGCCTAGTAGCTTAGTAAGTATACTATAAATATTACCCATCCTTCCGCCTTATTCTAGCCTATACTACTAAGCTTAGCCTAATATTCTCTAATAAAGGTTATATCTAGAAAGAACTAAAGTATCTTACGACTAATTACTAAGCGTATTACACTTATATCTATATAGATCTCTTATTATTTAGTCCTAGCTAGAGTGGCTTTCACTTATACTTATATATAGCTGTGTTTTAAGAGGTGTTATAAGTTTAGTTTCTTATTTTGTAGTATATACTTAATAATAGTAGGAATCTGCTTAGGCTTATAAGTAAGGTAGACTAAGTCTTGTAGTAGAACTAGGTAGTAGTTACTAATATCTAAGATAAATTTCTTAGTACTATCCTAGCTTTTTATAGTTTTCTAGATAAATCTATATACCTCTAGTATAGTATATAAGAATTCTAGGTTATCTTATAGTTTATCTATATTAGTGTTATATTATTCTATTACTATATAAGCTACCTCTTCTAAATTTTATAGTTTTTCTTTAGCGAAGAAGGCTTACACCTATTCTTAGGAAATATAGTACTCTCTAAGCTTATCTAGCTAGATGTTATTAAACATATAAAATATTTAAGTGCTTATATTCCTACTACTAGGTTACCCTAGGTATATAATTATAAGGTGGAGAGCTAGAGCTAGTAGCAGGGCTGTATTCTAGGTTAGGGTTTTAATAGCTATTATGTTTCTTACTAGTAGGGGTGATACAAACTAGACTTAATTTTAGGTTAGTATGTTATTTTGTGCTTCTAGGGGTATAAGTAAGAGTGTGTATACTTGTCTCTACTAATAGTTATTTCACTATAGGGGGAGGCTTCTATTATTACCTATCTATAAGGTTAGTCTAGCTGTATTACTATGTGAGGTTTAGAGGTATATTATCTTTAGTTCTTAGGTGGCTATACTAGCTTGGTTTCTTATTAGGGTGTGATACTTTCCCCTAAGGAGGTGGCTCTAACTTCCTGCTGTTACGCAAATATAAAAGTTTAGTATATAAAGCTTGTTTATATCTGCCTAGTTGTTAATAGACTAGTAAGAAGCTAGGTGGCTTATAACTTCTTAGAGGTGGATATTAAGCTTGTTAAAGACTAAGTTAGTAAGATGATTAAGTAGGTATCTAGCAGTATGTGCTATATGTTTAACTCTAGATATCTAATTCTAGAAGTCAACTTAGTTAGTAATATCTTAAATAGTGAATTTCTCCTTTTATAGAGTGTCTATCATAACTTCTAGTCAGGTTTTAAAGCAGGTTTAGATTAGATTAATCTATATACTAATTCTCTTATAACTATTCTAGAGTGCTACTTATTAGTTATTAGTTAGGTTACTAGCATACTAGTCTAGAGCTAATCTAAGAAGTAGGTATAGTATATTCTAAACTAGTACTGCTTTATATTCTGATTCTTATACTATATATCATTCTAAGAAATTAATAAAGCAGAAGGTACTTCTTTAGATAAGGTTCTTATTATCCAGCTCTATATTATTAAAGGATTTATTATAAGTATCTGCTAGTTAGAACTTTTCTACTTCTTCTACTTAGAACTAGATATATAACACTAAGGTGGTGTTTATTTATATCTAGCTAAGAAGGTTATATAAGTCTTCTATAGTGATAAGAGTTCTTTATGCTGTTAGATGTTCTAGCGGATTATTTATACTTAGGGCTGATTCTGTTAGTATCTTAACTATTAGAGCTGGGGGTTATTAATCTATTATTATAGGTTTCTTACCTTTATTTAGTCAGAAGGTTAAGTTAAACTCTGTGGGGGCTAGTTTGTTTTATAGACTAGTTATTAGAAGAAGGGCGTCCCTAAAGTGTTATTAGGCTAGGATTTATAGTAGGTTTAACAGGTTAGCAGATTAAGATCTTAGTTTGTTTTTAATATCCTAGTTATAAAGCTATTAGGTGAGATTATTATTAACTAGGTTAGCTATTAGTTACTAGGTGGGAAGAGGCGGTTATAGTAAAATAAGGAAGGTCCTAAGGGGGGTTAGGCTGGTTATTCTTAAAGAGCTTATAAGTAGTTAGAAGATATTTAGAGGTAGTAGCAGGTATTAGTATTTCTGTCTAGTCAGGTAGTAATAAAGTTCTTTCTAGTTATATACCTGTTTCTCAGATTTTAACTATCTTATAATTACCTTCTTAATTCTAGTGTGTAGTTTTAACTTTTATGTTAAGAGGTATATAAGAGACTTAGCTACTTTCTTAGGGTTAGGTCTAGAGGTAGTATATAAAAGAAATAGGTAGGTAAGTCTTAACTGCTAATATTATTCCTAGAGGTAATATTTCTGTGCTTATATATTATCTTTCTTATTAATTAAGTTAATTACCTTAGAGGAGAAGAGTTCCTAGTAACTAGGGATTTCTTAGTGAGCTTTTAAGAGTTTCTAACTAAGGTGAAAGTTAAGAGCTATTTAAAAGGTATATAAGTATAGGTAATATAATTACTACTATTTAATATAGAATTAACTATATTAAGGGATATATAAAGTAAATACTACTAAGAGGAAGAATCCCTACTTATACGATTAAGATACCTAAAGCTTAAGAGTAAGATAGTAAGATAATAAGATAATAATTCTTCTATCTATTCTAGTAACTATCTTTCCCTTTATATAGGGGGAAGTCCTAGAGCACTCTCTAGTTACTCCTTAGGAAATCTCTAGATAAGTCTTAGGATTTCTCTAGGACTATCCTAGGATTTCCCAGGATAATTCCCAGCCTAATTAGTAAGAGATTTCTCTTCTTATTATAGCCACTCTTTAGTAGCCCTCTCTAGGGTTATAGCCTAAGCTGTTGTCAGATAGTAACAGCCCTCTATCTGGCTCATTCTATAACAGATTTCTTTTCTTATTTTCTTATTTATAATAATTTTTTTAACTTTCTACTTATTCTTTTCTTTTTTAAGTTTTAAAAGAGTTATTAAGTATTTATTAAGTATTTTATATATATCTTTTTATAGTTTAATAAGTAAGACTAAAAACATATTATATATCTTATAGTATTATTTTAGCAGGTAAACTTAATAAGCTTATTTTCTAACTCTTTTAGCTATTATAACCTAAATAAACTTAAGTGCTAATTTCTTATATTTAAATTAGAAGTTATATATAAATAGTCTTACTACTTATCTTATTTAGTATTTCTATTTAAAATATTTTTTATTATAGTTTTTAGCTTAGGCTTTTATTACTTATTTTTAGTACTTATAAGTCTTATTATACACTTAGTAAAAGGTTTTAATATACTTAGTTACTTTTTATATAATAGTTTTTAAGTGTTATAATATATACTTTACTACTTTTAAGTAGTACTTATATAAGGCTTATATTAGAAATTTACTAATATTACTATATTAGCTATTATAATATATAAACTCTACTTTTAGTAATTATATTACTTATCTTTTAAAAGACTTTTTTATATAAATTTATAAATATTTCTTAATAGTTTAGTTTATTCTTTTTATTTAGCTATTAGTTTATAAGTAATATATAATAAATAGTTACTAATAAGTTACCTTCTTAATTATAAGATCCTTTTAAAATTAGTATATAAGAAGCTTATTTTTATTACTTATAATTCTTTTAAGACTTTTAAACTTATATTTTACCTACTTATAAAGTACTTATACTAATTAAGCTACTATTATAATCTTCTTATAAGAAATAAATATTATATATTTTATTATATAGTATATAATTACTAAAATTATATTATATTTCTTATTATTTACTTATATACTATTTAGTAAACTTATAATAAAGCTTATACTAATTTCTTAAAATAAGTATAATAGTATTAAGAGTGATTATAAATATTTATAAGGCTTATATCTTAAGGTTTTTACCTTTTAGTATAGTTAGTAGCTAGTTATATACTTAGCTATATCTTCTCTAATCTTATTCTAATAGAACTTTTTACTAATAAGTTCTAATATCTTTATAGTTTTTATATATTTTACTTTAAGATTATTATAATACTAGTATAAGATTTTAAGTTTTAATACCTTTTATATAAAAATTACTAGTTTACTCTTAAAAAATAAGATTTTATTCTAATTATAAAAGTAATAACTTAGCTTACTAGCTATTTATTATACTCTTACTAACTATTATTAATAAAACTAATTATTAGCTTATAATCTTCTAACTAGTTCTTTTAAGTATAGTAAGAGTTATATAAGAATACTATTTTACTTTTTATAAGCTTTCTTATAATTTAGTATAAGATATATTACTTTAGATTAATAATTTTAGCTCTAGTAGAGTCTTTTTAGCTTTCTTAATAAGCTGTTTCTTACTAAGTATTTTTTAACTACTTTTAGGTTATACTAGCTTATTTTTAAGCTTAAATAACTATAAAGATAAACACTTCTTATATTTAACTTTTCTAGTCTTTTAAGAGAGTTTAAAGTAAGAAATACCCCTTTTAGACTTATTATCTTATAAAGTTTTTAAGACTTATTTATACTACTTATATATATACTCTTATAGTTTTTATCTTACTTTTAATATTAGTAATTATTTATTATATATCTAGTAGTAAATTTTTAATAATTTATAGCTTTATTATAAGAGTAAGTAGTATATTATTATAGCTAATTTTACTTTTTATATAGTTAAAATATCTTAATAGTCTATCTATAAGGTTTTAAATCCTAAGATAGTATTTAATATTAAAGTTAAAAAATACTAACTTATATACTTAATAAGTAAGTCTTTCTTAGAGGTCTTATACTAGTATAATAATTACTCTTTTAAGTGTTATATAGTTTATTAGTAAAAAAAACTTATCTAAAAGTCTTAATAAGTAGTAACTTTAATACTTAAGGCTTTTAATAATAGCTAGTAGCTCTTATTATTTTATATCTTACTATTACTTTATATTTATAAGCTTATATAATATATAAGTAATAAGTCTCTATTAATTATTAAACAGTTATATTAAGATCTTTAAGATTACTTATAAGAATATATTTATTTTTACTTATATACACTTAGTAAGGTTTTAATATTATAAAATAGTTACTAAGTAAAATATACACTTAAGAGTTTAAAATATTATTTTCTTTTTTTTTTTTCTTATTAAAACCTTTTAGTTAAGTAATATTTTTCTTACTTACCTAGTTTCTACTTGCTATAGCCCTAATCTGCCTCTAAAATACATTCTAATACTAGAATCTAAATCCTTATATATATATTACCCTAGGGATAATAGCATATTAGGACTATAGTAATAGCACTAATATGCTTCTAATAGCTATTAATTTAGGGGCGTGTAGACTTAACTAAAGTTAATATAACCCTCTCGCAGAAATTAGCTAGTACACACTAAGCGAAAATAATAAACCTGTTATAAAACTAAGTAGAATACTAGTAGATAACCTAGAAAATAAAGTATATAGTACTATCACTAGAATTATCTCTATTATATCTCTTAAATAAGTTTAGCATATTATCTAAACCTATATATCTATATATAAGATGTGAGCTTACATCTTATATAAGGAGAATATAATATATAACTATAAAACAGCTCTTAAGGACTAAATCACTATAAATATTACTATAGCTCTTACCTCTATTATTAATATAGCTCTTACTATACCTTTAGATTATAAGAGAGGCTAACCCTCTTATATATTAATTACAGTATAAAACCTAACACTCCTAAACTAGGGAAATATAGAGTAAATAACCTAAAGCTATATTAAACATAAAGTTATAATCTAAATAAGAAACACACCTCTTAATATTAACAGCTAAACCCTAAAAGATACTATTAAGATAGCAAACTAAGCTTATAGTAACTCTAGTGTTATTATAGTAAGAAAGCTACTAAGTAGTAATACTATCCTTATATTCTATATAGTAGATAAGATATAAGCTATCTATACTAAAGATTAGGTTATTAAAGCCTTTAGTGATAGTATAGCTCTCTCTCTTCTAATGTTTATAGTAATAGTAAAAAGAATCTAACTTATATCTGTCCTAAATAATACTAATAAGCTTATTAAAGAAATTAACAGATCTAATTAACTAAAAATCCTTTAAGTTAAAAAGTAAAAGACTAGCTAACCTAGCCTTAAAGTAAAAATAAACCTTATCCTATATGTTAGCTCTATTAAAAAGGCTAACTACTTATATAATAATAGCTTACTACTTAATATATAACTATATAACTATAAGCCTTTTAATAAGAGGCTCTAACCTACCTAATACTATAACTGCTTTAAGTTTAAATATCTAGCCTAGAACTATAAATTAGCCCTAACCTGTAGATATTATAAAGGTGTTATATATACTAATAGAGAAAGATATCTAACTAAATATAAAGAAATCTTTTTAAACTGTGTTTTCTATAAGGGTAAATACCTAGCTTAGAGTTATAACTATCTTATTATAGCCTTATATTAGGCTTAAGCTAAGAAAGAATACTTAGATAGACCTTTTTACTTCTAAGAATATATAGTAACTAAACCTCTAACTTAAGGGCTCTTACTCTTACTACTCTTACTATTAGCTCAGCTTATTTAGTTCTTATTAAGAAAACCTAAAAGGCCCTCTAGCTTAATAAACAGATTATATATAATATCTACTAGCCTAGCCCTAATATAAGCCTAAGCTGCTTATATACTATCTCCTCTTTTAATAATTATCTTAGTCTTATTACTATTACTATCCCCCCTCTAGACTACTAATTAATACTAGTACTATATTAGAATACTAATTATTAAGCTATCTTAACCTATATTATATTATAGGCTTATAGTAAATATAATATAATTATACTTTTTAAGCCTAATAAGAACCCTAAGATAGGAGCCCTAGCCTACTTAAGATATTATAACTACTATATAGTTTACTATAGTAAGCATATAATAGTCTATATAAATAAATAGTATAAGCCTAAGTTATAAATATTATAAGTAGAAGAAGACTAAGTTAGTATTATCTTTATAAAAACCTAATACTAAATTATTACCTTATATAATCCCCTAAATAGCAGAGGTGACTTACTTATACTATAAGCTCTTACTAGTATTACTCTAAATAATTATATACTTCTTATAAGTGATTTTAACTTTTACTACCTGCTTTAAGACTATTATAGCTACTTAGACTAAGATAGTAATAGCCTTATAGAGGAGGTGTTATAACTTTATATTAGCCTTCTTACCTCTTATAGAATAGTTACTAGGTTAGCTTAAGGCTACTAAAATAGCACTTTAGATCTTACCTAGGCTATTAAAACTATTAATACCTTTTATATAGGAACTAACTATAACCTAAAAGAGTCTAATTATATCTCTTAGTATATTTATATTATAAATACTTATAAAGAGATAGCTTTTAAGCTAGACTCTAGATTTAACTAGAAGAAAACCTACTAGTAAAAAGCAGCTAATAAAGTAGTAGTCTGTTTTTATTATATATCTAGTAGTATAATAACTATCTTAAAGGCTCTAAATATAAAAGTTAAATAGCTTTTTAAGTAACTTACTATAATTACAGAATATATAACCTTAAAGCAGAAGAAACCTAGATCTTACTATAACTCTTAGTAGAATAGTAAAATAGCTAAAGTAACTTCTAAACTTAAGTGAGTATACTATATAGCTTAACAAATTAGCTACCTAGTAAACTAGTATATATACTCTAAGGTGTGTATAATATAAGATTAGTATATATAGAATATATAGTATACCCTCTAGAGAAAACTTCTAATTAAGCTCTTATAGTATAATATAATATAATTCTAGAATATAAAAAGATAAGCTAGACTATATAGCAGAACTACTATAACTCCTTTATAGCTCTTACCTCTTATCTGCTAAGACTAACTTAAGCTAGTAACACTCTATATAAATAAAGCTAAGATCTTAGTAAGAAAATTCTTTTTTAAACCTTAGGCAGATAACTCTAACCTCCCCCCCCTCTTACCCCTTAAGATACTTAAACCTAAGTTAAGCTATATATGCTTAATAATAGACCTTAAAGAGGTCTAAGAAGCTTTATACTAAATTAAGTTATAAAAGGCCTTAAAAGAGGATAAAATCCTTATAGGATTTCTTAAAGTATATAGTAACCTGCTTATTCTTATAATTACTAAAATAGTAAATATAAGCTTTACT
>WPDH01000069.1:0-121166 GCA_019137255.1 Corinectria fuckeliana | reverse complement strand
CCGGCGGGTCGGGCTCACGCTTGCCCGACCTTCCCTCGGTCTTGATGCCCTGAGCCTTCATGATGTCGGAGAACAGCTGTGGAGCGGACATGATGGCGGGGGCGGCAGCGGGGCGGGGCGGGGCGGTGGGGCGGGGCGGCGAGGCGGAGCGGCGGGGCGGCGAGGGAGTGGGCGGCGGCGGCGGCGGCGGCGGCGGCGGAGCAGGGCAGCACGACAACCGGGGGGGCGGAGGGGGGCAGGCGGCAGAGCGGGAGCAGGGCGGCGTGGCGGTGCGGTGCAGTGCGGTGCGGTGCGGTGCGATGCGGTGCGGTGCGATGCGATGCGATGCGATGCGATGCGGTGCGGTGTGGTGCGGTGTGGTGTGGTGTGGTGCGGGCGGGGCGCGGGCTTGGGCTTGGGCTTGGGCTTGGGCTTGGGCTTGGGCTTGGGCTTGGGCGTGGGCGTGGGCGTGGGCGCGGGCGCGGGCGCGGGCGAGGGCGAGATGAGGTAAGAAGAAGAAAAGAAATCCTGGGCTACGACAACAGAAGATTTATATAGTGCGAAGGGGGCAGAGTTACTGATATGTTCATCTTTTTCTAATCACTCATAAAATAGTCAATAACGGGGTGGCCATGAAATAAATCTAACGAATGGAAAAAAATACACAGACGGCACGCGGACGAACGGTGTTGACACAGTCAGTAATCTTAACTCTGAGTGGCTAGAAAATGGCAAGTTGGCTTGACGATTTCCTCCAACGACTGGTTATCCACGACCAAAGAGTGATTGCAAGATTGCAAGAGAGTGATTGCAATCGGCTTTGCTTTAGCGTATCCTTTGAGTTCGTGGGCAACGCAGGACTGATGGAAATTGCCTCGACTCCTGCCAGCCATCAAGAACGACCATTTCAAGACTCTGGCTACAGAGTGCAAAGTGTCTCTCAGCCGGCACATTACTGTACTATTGCAGCATTGCTAATCTCACAGTCTAGGACGTTTTGTCACCTCCCCCGTTCTCTTCCTTGCCCACTCGACCGATCGATAGACCGAGCGCGACGAGCCGAGAACAACCACGAAGGAGTGCTCTCAAGCGAAAACCCCACGACCGCTTCTGAGCTTGCAAGCCGGCAAGGTTATCGACAAGGAAGCTGCGATGTCTACACGAGGAAACATGTCAATCTCGGCATCAGGGAGGGACCTAGGAGGTAAAAGGAAGGATAAGGAAGGACTCTACAAAGAGAGTAAAGGGGTCATCTGCCCATGGATACCTACTAGACATAATTGTCATCCTGCCCACCCTGTCAAGACCCCGACGTTATTGTCCTGTCCTAGATCAACATAGTGTGCAAAGATAAAATGCAGCAATCAGTCTGAGATGCAGCTCTGTTGCTATTATAGTAATGGTAACAGCACTAATGCGATTCAAGTTTATAACTTAACAGTAACTCGGGTTGATGCAACCTAGTCACTGGGGTGAGAAACCTTCCGAGGAGGACAAGGTTATGGAAAAAATGATGTGGGCAGTGCTGATATCGGGTAGTTCATGTCTTCCAGTGCTGTTACAGCTTTGGAGTGAAGTCGTTAGATACTTAAGTAGGTACACCCTCTAGGCCCTCTAAGGGTTCCATATATTAAAGACTCGCTAGAGTACGCTATAGCTATAGCGGCTCTAGGGGTAACTCTTTAGTTCGTCCAATTAAAATCATTGCTCAACGGATGCTAGGGGTCCTGTGGTCCGTGTTTTTCGACCTCAGCCACTCACCACTTAGCTACAGGTAATCTAGCTTGGATTGTGACAATGGGCCCACTTAACCACCTAATAAAGAAGCAAAGTTCAAAGCTAATGTTATGCACGAGCGTTGCACCTGATTCCTATTCTCTTTGAGTGTGCGAGGCGGGGAGAAGGGCTGGCAATACTTTTGGTACCGTGCAATTTGGGTCAACTTGTGTACCGTCTTAGCACCTGTAATATACTAGTCTACGCCTGTAGAAATACGAGCTGCATAGGAGTATTTATTGGTCGTCCTGATAGTCTTTGTGCCCCGGCCAGTGCGGTGTCAGTGATGCTTTCGCTAGAGGCAGAGACGGGGGGTTAGCAAGATCATCACCATCAGGCGCAGGGCACAGATTCAAGCGGCGTCGATAAGGATCTTACATGCTCGATTGGGGAGGCAGTGATGTCAGATGAGGGCGTTAGCGCCACGCTAGCATGTCTGCACAGAGCCTACAGCATTGCAAAAGGAGCTGAAGCGTACCTTTCCTAACGATGCTTTATTCGATACGCAAAATTGTGCTACTATGAGGGAGGGTATCGTATTTCCATTTTGAAGAAGGCATGTAATCATCCGGTGCGTGTGTTAGAATTAGAACCCCGCTCCGGCGGCGGTAGCAACGGCGGGCAAGAGGGGCTTACCAACCTAATTAAGCCCCCCACCGAACTGCTGGCGTGCCGCAGGGACCCAGGGACTCGGTCAACAGTGAAGTGTCTCTGCGAGTCTAAGGCTCAGGCTCAAGCGTACCCCACTAGCCACATGGTGAAGGGAGCCACATCCGGGCTGCTATTGGCATTCAAGGTTAGATGCATAGGGCTGTCTGTAATACGCGGAGGTATGCCGAAAGGTACCCAGTTGTCTTTGGAGGCGGGGTTGTCAGCGATATCTAGTGGCCCTTTCACCAGCATTTCAGATCCGTCGTTACGGGTGCCCTTGGACTTGCAGAATCCCCGTATCTGCCCTTTCTTGCCGTAGAAATGGCACCAATGGTTGGAATAACCTGCCCCGGGCGACTTGACTGTGCGTCCGTCAGCATACCTCCCTTGTCGCTTCTCCTGGCATTGATCGAGGCTCGGCTTTCAGCAGGCCTTGCCGTCCCCACCCCATTCACGCAAACGCACGTGGAGTAAATGAGAGCATGTAATTATTTTCTAGGTTTCTCCTGTCACCTGCTGTAGATTTACTATAGAACAATGCCCGCCCAGGGAAAATGCCAAATGGTGCATTTTCGAGCTCGCCTATTGCCACACTCGTTGTCAACGTCTCGGTTCCCGCCCTGTTTCTTTTCCAACCCGTAGCTGCGGGCTCTTGTCGATAGCTTGAAGCCCCCTCCCTCGTTTTACTTGATTTGCTTGCTGTTTTGCTCGCTTTGTAGGCTCGCTTCATATGGTTTGCTTTAGTGTTTGCTGGCCTGGGTATGCCCAGGGTGTTGGTTTATTTGGCATGTGTAGTGTGTAGTATGTTGCGTATGCTTGATGTACTTGGTGTCTTTAGTGTCCTTGGTGTTTGGTGCACTTGGTGTGTTTGACGTGCTTGGTGCGTGCTTGACGTGCTTGACGTTTGGTGTGCCTGACGTGCTTGACGTGCTTGGCGCTTGGTGTGCTTGGTGTGCTTGACTTGCTCGACGAATCCCCTGGGCGGCTCGATATCTTCTCCGGTCCAAAGTTCTCTCCCGCTGCCGCTCCTCCCGTCCCGTCCCCTCACTGACCCTGTCTCATAACTGACCCCTTCTCCTGATTCCTCCACCGATTTGCTCTCATCTTCTCTGATTCTCTGGTTGATTTCCTCTGAACTCTCACCGGCTCTTCTGCCTCCCACTGACTTGGTCTCTTTTCGGTTTTGTTGCCCCTTGTTGCTTTCCTCTGACGGTTCCTACTCGGCTCTTTTTCTTGACCGATATTATTCGTTGATTCCCCACTGGTTTTGGTTCCCTTCTTTCTTGGTTCCCTTTTCACCCCCTTATTCCACCACTGCCTCTTTTTTTCGACTGGTACTCTTTGTTAGACCCCGACTGAGTTTGTTTCACCCTTTTTTTTTTTTTCACCCCCTCCACTGGTTCTTTTCTTCGATCGATATTCTTCGTTAACCCTTCCCCTCCGCTTATTTCGGTTCCTTTTTTTTTTGGTTCTGTTGTTGGTATTTTCCTTCATTCTACCACTGACTCTTTTCTTCGACAGATATTCTTCGTTAGACCCCTTACTGAGTTTGTTTCCTTTTTCTTTCTGATTTTCTTGTTAAACATTTTATGATTTCTCTACCGTAGAAGTTAGTTATGCTTCCTCCAAGCGGAACTATACTTACCTGTTACCAGCTATCAGTCGGGTGCTTAGTTTGGCGGAACTTGTTGGCAGGCGTACTTATAATAGCTACGGTGGCGACCTTTTGTTGTAGATGGTGGACTGAAATAAAAAAAGATAGTGTGACAAAGTTACATATATGTCTGAGTTGTGCGTATTTCTATGCCTAGGTTCGTATGTGCTCGAGTTGTGCATGCGCGTGTGTGCTTGTGTGCTTGTGCCTGAGTTCGTATATGCCCGAGTTCGTTGTGTTTGAGTTTGTGTGTGCCTGAATTGCGTATGTGTTTGTACATGAGTTCGTGTATGCCCGAGTTTGTATGTGTTCGAGTTCGTGTGTGTTCGAGTTTGTGTGTGCTTGAGTTTGTTATGCCCGAGTTCGTGTGTGCCCGAGTTCGTGTGTGCCCGAGTTTGTGTGTGCTTGAGTTTGTGTGTGCTTGAGTTTGTGTGTGCCCGAGTTGTGTGTGAATCTGTGAAAAAAGAGGGATGGGCGGGGGGGTATGGCTACTGATTCGACTCACACGACTGGCCCGGGCTGGTTGCCGATAAGAGAACCAGCCTCCAAGCACGCTCTTTCACATATTACAAGTGCGTGATCAACCACTAGGACCAGTGCCCTCTTCCTTCCAATGTCCAATTGACATGGGCCATGTCACATGGCAGCTTCCTTGTCAGCATGTCCTCAAGACGGGTCGTCTAGACTCTCCATCATGCCCAGCACCTGCCGGCAACATGCTCTTCTCAACCGCTCTTCTTTCCCTTTCGTGATTGTCGGACACGAACAGGATTGTTGATCTTCTCTCGGGCAGATTTGTTAGCCAAGGTGCTCAACTTTTGCGATGTAGCGCCTTTGCAAGCCCTTCAAATAACTCTCCCACCCTCTTCAGGGTCGGAATGTCTGAACCAAATATGACCGCTGGTTCTTATTTTACCAGCTGCCATCTTTGCCTTGACACCTTCTTGCAACGGGTCAGCGCAATCGGGTTCCGTGCAACGCTTTTCGCTCTCTTTGATGTCTCGACCTCGAAGGTCGACCTTCTCGCCGCGGGCGATCTTTAACTCGTCTGCAATCTGGTGCGCAAGACGACGCTTTTCCACGTTGCTGCAAGGCTTACAAAGAACCCACTCTGGATGAGCCAGATCGTGGCTCCATGCTGCCATCTTCTGTCCCTCGGGGATCTTCCTGTCCTCCCTGCGGCAGTCGGGGTTGTTGCAAAATAGCTTTTCTTTGGGAATTGGTCCCGATCTCAACCCCTTCACTCCTGTCAGAGGGTCAATACCATCATCTTTCTTCTTTTTGACTGCGACCATGGCAGCCTTGCCCTCAGCGCTGTTCTTTTCTCTCTGATAACAAGAGCCGCAAATGAACACTTCCCTTCCTTGGTCCAGATGAACGTTGCTGCGCATCCAGGACGGATTCTTCTTGGATTTCTGCTCCGGATCGTTGCAACCCTCGCGACCACAAACTCGTTTGTCGGTCGTAGGAGCCGAAACAACTCCCGTCGCCTCCTTCTGCCGTTGCAAGGACTCTTTAGCCCGACATGACTGACAAAGAATCATGTCTTCCATAACTGCACTCCAGCCAAAGGCAGGCTCATTCAGAGCCCTGCACTTTGGGTTCTCGCATGTAGCTCGATCTTTGGACAACTTTTTGGTTTGCTTCATGCCCATCTCAACGAGAACCTCTCTCCCATGCTCTGTCTGTTCTTTCCTCAAACAGTTTCTGCAGAGACATTTCTGCGTGAACTGGGACGTGAAAAACCCTAGCGTGTAGGTCTTTGAATCAGTCCCACATTCAGCACATACTCGCTTGACCCGGGCCGCCGAAGCAAAACCCTGGCGAGCCGGCAAAACCTTGTTCAGGGGCTTTAGCTCAAACATTCTGCTGCCTTCCAATTTGAGAGCAACGTCGGTAACCAGTTGCTTCGTGGAAAGCGCAGCACTTGATTCAGGCGAAACTGAGCCCGTCAATAGCATAATGACGGTCTCAATTAACATTGCCCGAGCGGGCATGTGCCCGTCTCTAGGCAAGGTCGCGACGACACGAGGATGGGCCACCAATCCATCGCGTACCACAGTCCCGTAGAACAACGGAATGTTAGTAGAAGACCTGTCAGCTTTCTTCTGTAGCTCTGGGATGCTTCTCCTCATTTCTCTGGCGTGATCGCCAAAACGACGCGCCATTCCTCCGATACCATTGGGCAGTATTAGCCCAATGCTTTGACCGGTATAGCAGCCCACCGTAGTAGGATCAATCTGCTGCTTGGATGCGGGTTCCTTGTAGCACACGTACATGTACACGCCAGCTGCATTGCAAAGGTCGTCAACATCCTTTCGGTCTGGTTCGGGGAGATCCAAGAGAATCCTGGCATCAAACTTTTCAACCCCCAAGCACATACGGGCTAGGGGGGTAATCCATCGGTACACCAGGGCAGCAAGGGTGCCCGGATCAGTCCGACGAAACCAGGACCAGGTCTTCATTGCAAAGGAGCTCCTGTTAGAGTCCCAGTTCTTCTCCGCAGCTGCATACTCGCAGAGCAGCTCGCAGATGGCCAGTAGCCTACTGCTCAGTATAGTACCATGGATGTTGGGGCTAGCCTCTACATCCACAGTCGAACTCTCCGCCATCTCAGCAGAGATGACGTCTTCCTCGTCTGCATCAAGCCCTATACCAATACTCGAGAAGTCTTCTTCATTGAAAAAGAAATCAGAGTCTTGGTCACTCGACTCAGAGACTGCAAAGCAGTCTAAGCGAGACGACTCCGATGGGTCTTGCACCGGGTCGTTCGCCATACAACTATCCATTGTCTGATCAGGTATCCAGTCAGCCACGACGCTCGCGCCATGGACATGACCACCGTCAACAGACGCAAGTCCGGAGTCTCCACGCTCCTGCGACATATCAAGTCGAGCCATCTCCTCTTGGTAAACCCCGACTTCAGCCATCCCCTTAACGGCAACCTCACTCAATGGAGTCTTCCGAAACAGGGCCTTCTGGTATCGGAGCTCGGGAGCCTTCTCTAAGTCTTCTACTTCACCATATGGTGAGTAGTTCTCGTCTTGTGCCCTAAATGAGCGTTAATATACGTTTCTGTGATACCATCTCGATATATGGAATATAGACTAAGTGAGGATAGACCACATGGGCTTGGTGTTGAAGTAGAATGGGAGACTCGAATCGTTGGGGCATAACATATCAACTTACAACTACCCATTGTTAGTCGATTGTGCAGCCAGGTAGTTCGCATGTCTTACTTACCTTGGACTTCTTCGCGCCTGGTTCAGACTTGACATCTGAACCAGGTCTTTTCTGCCCCGACGTCGAAGGACGAGGGGCCCCCATGTTATAGCTGATGTTACCACTCCCAACTGAGCCGAGAATATCGGCCAGCTTCTTCTTGCTTGCCTCGCGATTGGGCGCCATCTCACAATATTTATTGGAATAAAAAAACGCGGACGAAAGAAATGATGTTGGTGTCGGCGTTTTTGAAGAAGAAAAGATCCAGGAGGATGAGCGAAAGGTTTTGCGGTTTTGCCTACGTCGTCCTGGGGAGGGAAGGAGCTGGGTGCGGAAGGAGCCGCGAAGTGAGGGAGCTCAATGAGGAAGGAACGGGCTGGGTGCCTTCCACGACTGCACGCGAGAGCCACACCCTCCCAAATTTATGAGAACATACCCGTCAATACTCATGGAGATGCACGACCCCAAAAATAAGACATTAGAGCCATGCCTAATGTCTGTGAATCATTGCATGGTATTTGAGCTTCGTGCGATGCGGTAGGCGCAGCCAAGTTCCATTACCCTAAGTTCTCTCGTCGCCATACCACATCGACGGTACCCAGTGATTCAGACGACCTGTAACCTAAACAGACGGAGAAAATTTGAGAGAGAATCCAATGCAATGACATGAAGATGAGATAGACTATATGAAGTCGCATGAAATGGCAAAGTATAGTGTTTACAGTATAGAGCTGGTTTTTGCGCATTATCTACCAGCATAACTCTTCTGGGTTCAAGGCAAATACTTGAGTCCATCGTTGCGACGGGATGCAGGACACTCTGGCCCGTCTCTCGACATACAGTCGCTTCTGTAGATTTAAAGCGCATGAGCTTCGCAAGTGGTCTACTTTGCGCGATATTGCCCTACGTCCACGGCACGCTTTAGAAGCAACGAGGCATACGTACATGCTCGATGTTAAGAACTTGGCTAATCCATGCGAGGATGAAGATCTCTTCGATGGTCTCTCAAGGAGAGGTGTGAATGGTCTCTACATGTATGTTTGCAGTCTCTTCGAGGGTGCCTTTAGTCACTCACTTGCAGTGAGGCTGTTGGGAACTTAAGGTTGCTATTCTGCAGGCTGAAGATCATCGCCGCTAATAACATGGCAAGCTCAGCTGCTAAGGAGCCTCATAAGGGGGAAAAAGAGCATGCGCTGCTGGTATCCCCCAGTTAAGGACCATTGAGATATTGCCGTATCTCAGTGATCCTTATTTAGAGAACCCTACCTTAGGTAGTTGAGAAGGTTTAACCACTGCAATCTCAAGCTATACCACCTACTGAAATTGGAAAACCCGCTGTAAGCGGCCCACGGTAGAGCCCCTAGGGTTTACTAAAGACGCGACCTTCACAGATGCTATAGGCGAGCAAAGCGCTCGTAGAGGCTCGTGAAGGATAGGAACCACACAAGCTAAATATACAGTTTGCTTTCGACTTATTAATTTGTTAGTATTTAAATTGCGCCTGATATCGTACAGTTGTCAAACGTGCTAAAACTTCTAGCCTGTAAGTAAGTTACTGTTGTGACTTAATATGAAGTATAGTTGCCAGTTGCTTACAGCTGCCTATCTATGTCTAAGTAATACTAGCAGCTTTAAAGGAAACGCCCCTTCTAACAACTTACTTATTTGGAGCTGTTTCTCCCTCCTTCATCCGCCTTGTCGCAGCCCTCATTGCCTGTCTTTAATCGTCAGTACTCTACACAGCCTGTTGCTCATGCACTGATCGATCAAGGTATATCTTCTATCGAGACTCACATCAACCGATCTATCTCTACCAAAATGGCTTTGACTGCGGCTAAACTTCACTGCCTTCCCTATAATTAACAACATATAGGTCAGCCAGTTGCATCATTATTTATTTAGGTACTGACCACATCGTCTAGGATTCTGTACCGCTCCCCTTTTCCTCTTCCAACCGACCGGCCGACTACTCGACCGATAACTATAACGAATAAGTCAGTGAGCTTGCGAGGCCACTTGCATTGAATCTGTTATTTCTGCACGAGCGAGCACTTCAACTCCATTTCCACTCTACAAGGCCATGGTTACGCGATGCAAGCACTCGCTCGTCATCACGACCTGGAAGTTGGCCAACGAGCCTGGCTGTGGCGCTGATAGCACCCGAATAGGATGAAAGATTCAGCCTCAATGAACAAGGCATACAGTCTTCCCGCCTCCGTTGCCACTACCATCCAGGAGAATGGGGACAAATCGCCTCGATTTCCTCGAACGTATGGTGAACAAGCACGGCTACTCCCGCCAACACTACTATCAGAGCTTTTAACCTTTTGAGTCTCACTGTCATTCCTGTTTGTGAGAACCTCGACATGTGAAGCCCGGGGAGGGTAGTGTCTGAGGCATCAATTGACCAATCCGGGCGATCAGTGGGCCGAGCGCTCGCAAGGCTCGCCTCCTCCTTAGCTTCTTCTTATATGTCAGGACAGCTCTCACATCCCAGGTAGCCGAGGTGCTAAAGCTAACAACTGGGGAGCGCCGCGAGGCACCTTGACCTCGAGCACCTTGAGCGCCTCGAGCGCACCATGAACGGCCTGGTCGAAGGGCCGGGAGCCGGGATGAGGTCAACAGCACCACCGCATCCCCCACGACCGATGCCGCTTCCGCCCCCTCTCCCGCTCCCGCGCTTCCTCGTGCTCCCACTGCTGAGAAGCTCTTTGAGCATATTTGCAACGCCATCGATAAGAAGATCCAGATCATGTAACTCCATTACGCCTAACAGCCGGTTATTTACAGTGTTGTCATGAAGACCTTAGCTAACAGCGCCCTAGATGATCTCAGTATGATCTTTCTATACTCACACTCCTAGACTTCTTCTCCTCTTCTTCTTCTTCTTTCTCACCTTATCTCGCCCTCGCTCTCTCTGCCGCGTTGCGTCATCTCACCTCACCTTACTGCCATGTCCCGAGATCCATCAATCTAATCCTGAGTCTCTCAGTTTCTCAGTCTTTCAGTCTCAGGGAGGCACGCCCCGAACTTCAGGGCTGCCACTGTAAGAGATGTGGTCATACCTAGGGTCATAGAATGTCCCGACAAGAAGGGGATTAATTGGCTCCTTTCAAATCATCTACGTATCCTCACTTCCCAGGTCATCTGAGCGTTCCGTCTCGTGGCGTTTACTCTGTCAGCCCATACGAGTGTCTCAAATGTTACATGGCGGCGTCGGAATGTTGACAAGGCTCGCTGGTCGATCACAAGGATCGGATTTTTCTTGTTGCGAGAAAGAGGTCCCGGCCAACAATCGAGAACAAGAGTAGTCATCAGACCCTTGAGGTAGTCGTTTTTCCAGAGATTCATGATACAATCGAAGCTCTTTGCATCAAGGTGAAGCCGGTCATAAAAAGCCACGGTCCGCCGACAAAAGTTTGAACAAAGCCTGAATAGGTGTCGCGTGTGTGATTGTGTGGTTGTGTCTTTTCCTATCAACAATCCATTCATAAACATCAACGTTGGTTATGCACGACCTGTTCTGTATAATTCCTGCCAGTTCTGCATTGCCTTTGGAGAATGTGCGCAGGAAAGTCTTGCAATCACTCTCATTTTGACTACCTACCCTAGGTATCTACATAGGTAATCTAGTCGTTGGACGAAATACTTAAAATCCAACTCTGGTCACTCAGAGTTGAGATCACTGACAGTATCTGTCTTAATTAGCTGCATGCTGTCTGTTCAATTTCATCATTCGTCGGGCTTCTTTCAGAGGCAGTCCCTTATTAATCTATTCGCTGAGTGGGCAGAAATAGATCATCAACTCTGTCCTTCGTAGTATAAATTTTCCTTTCCTCGCAATCAAGGGTTTCTTTATTTTACTTCACTCAGCTCAACTCACCACGCCTCGCCTCGCCTTCCACCTGTGGAGGCAGGTGCGAATCGCAGCACGCAGGGGCATATTACGGGTGCTTCGCACAGAGCACAACCTAGCTTCTTCATCATTCATCATCACTACACCTAATACAACCACGCTGTTTTCACACCGTCCGAGACTACACCAAGAGGTTCCGACCCCCCAGTAAGTTCTCTGTCGC
The DNA here is from genome assembly GCA_019137255.1 of Corinectria fuckeliana. Taxonomy (NCBI): domain Eukaryota; kingdom Fungi; phylum Ascomycota; class Sordariomycetes; order Hypocreales; family Nectriaceae; genus Corinectria; species Corinectria fuckeliana. The sequence goes on along the minus strand of WPDH01000069.1, from coordinate 109,805 downwards.
TTTTCACGTTCGAGTGAATGATCCATGCTGACCTCTTCTATTAGAAAAAATTAGACGGCCCCTCGCAGTTCGGCCACCGGGTCGCTGAGTGCATGGAGAAGAAACGGGAGGAGGGGGAGCAGGCTACTCTGCTTGAGCAGTCGCTCCTGATGCCTGTAAGTCTATTCATTCTACTCTCTCGTCTACCTGATATATACTGACACCATCTTCAGCAAATGGAGGCAGCGTTGACCTACTTGTGGTACCGACTCCGTGAGGAGATCCACGCCGAGAGGCGCCGTTCCGATGAGCATTTCACGCGCGTCGAGCAGGCCATCGCTGGCCTCGCCGTCGCCCCCATTGCCGCCGGCGCCACCGACGACCAGATCATGGAGGACAACTAGGGCCGAAAAGGCTGTTTTGGGGGGTCGTCACACCATGGGTGTGATGAAATAGTCGAGAAACCAAGATGAATTGATGTGCTTGAGCAGTTTCGATGACCTTTGTCATACAAATTTCTTCTCAGTCGGCCCCAACAAGTAAAGTAGTGAGTCTATGATGCAGTTCCGTTGCTATTGTAATAATGGTAATAGCACTGATGTGGTTCCAATCTGTGGCTTAATAGCAACTCGGGTTGTACGCGACCTAGTACTTTCCATCAGTCCTGTGTTTTCCACGACTTCAAAGGATGCGCTGAAGCAAAGCCCCCGCAATCACTCTCTCGTTGTGGATGGCAGCTCTTGGAGAGAACATCAAGTCGAACGCGCCATTTTCTAGCCACTCAGAGTTGAGATTAATGACTGTGTTTACACTGCGCGTGGCCATCTGTCTATTCTTTTTTATTTGCCGATTTATGCCATAGCTAGCCCATCGTTGACTATTTTATAAGTGTTAGAAGCGGATGAACAGACCAGTAACCCTGCCCCCCTCGCACTATACACGTAGCCCAGGACTTCTTTTCTTCTTCTTCTTCTTCTTCTTCTTCTTCTTCTTCTTCTTCTTCTTCACCTCATCTCGCCCAGGCCCAGTACCGCGCCGTGTCACTTCACGTAATATCGTCACCTTACCTCACGTCGCCTCACGTCGCCCCATCTCACAGCATATGCAACCCAGTCAATGCTATGGTCGGACGCAAGTTTATCATTTCAGTGTATTAGAGTGGAAATCTAAGAAACACATGTTCGGTCCCCAGTCCCTCAGTCTCTCAGTCTCTTAGTTCCTTACTATTAATATTCTCCTTTCCTTAGCATTATCAAAGACATCCAACCAGCCCTCAACTCATCTCACCCCGCCCCGCCTATTGTTTCGCCTTGTCCCGCTCGTTTCTTCTCGTCTCTTCTTCTGTTTTATCACAGTGCCTCGGATCGTCGCGCCTCACCTGACTGACCGTCACCAACAGTCGCCAAGTGAATCAAGTCCACCATCAACAGCTACACCCAGACAGTCAAATCGGAAAAGCGTGGGCCTAGCCCACCTGTACGTCCTCTCGATGCTGACTCTTTCAGAAACAACTCAGAGGCCCCATCCAGGGATCCAGTGCTTCTACTGTTAGAGACATGTCGAGCCCTGGTGTGTCCCGACAAGAAGTGGCAAGAGGCGGCAAGTGTATTAATGCTCGGGCAAGCTATCCTGCTGCCGGTAGGTTAATTTTACTCTACCCAGGTATTTGGTTTACACTGACACGATATTCAGCAAACTCAGGCAGCGCTGGACCAGCTCCGCCAGTAGATCTGCGCCACCATCCGTGGCTTCAACGACCACCTCGACCGCCTTGAGGGCATAGTGAACCGTCGAATGGGTTAGTAACTGGGGCGATGTTACTCCTGTCAACACCACCCGACGACTCCGACATGATAGATTACCAGAGCCGGGAAGGGCTGTTTTTGGGGCTGTCGCACTCAGTGTCGTTGCTCGCTTTAAATTCTTCACATGCACGCATGATGCATGAACAGTCTCAATATACGGGGACCACTGGTGCAATTTCTCCCAGTCAAGAGGCCAATGGTCCCTCAATCCCTTACCATTGCTATATCTACTTTTCTTCACGTCTTCAAAGACATCCGGCTGACCCTCGATTTTCAGACTCAATCCTTGACAACCAGCTTACTTGACCATACCTTGCTTCACCCCTGTCGTTATGTCCACCGTCGGCGACTTGATCGAGGCGAAGGCCGACGTACACATACCGTCATCATCATGTCCGCTCCCAAGAGTTCTGAAAACATCATAAAGGCTCATAGGAAGTCGGGCAAGCGTACGCCCGACCCACTAGTAAGTTCTGCATCTCCTTTGACATATCCTTCCCTATTCTTCTTTTCCCCGAAATCGTTCCCGTTTCATTCCGAGTGGACAATCCATGATGGATCTGGCTCCTTTGGAGAAAAGCAGACAGCCCCTCGCGCAAGAAGGCACGCGCCGAACTTCAATACTGCCACTGTAAGAGATATGGTTCGACCTAGGTCATATAATGTCCCGACAAGAAGGGGATTGGGGGCTGAGGGACTAAGACCGAGAGCTAAGATCAAGGGATTAAGACTTAGGGGAGTGAGGGAGTGAGGGAGTAAGGAGTGGGAGGTGGGAGAGTAAGAGTAAATGACCACATAGTGCAAACGACCAGGTGGAATTATGGGAAGGTAAACACTTGAAGGAAAACAAACTTCAGTCGAAAGAAGAAGCTGGTCTTCGTGGCCTTCCACTACCTATAAGCGATGCCAGGCGGGGAGCGTATTGATCAGAGCAAATTGCCTCTTCATGTGCCTCATTTACTTCCAAATAAGACCGCTTACAAAGCTCACGCGCTTGAATCATCCATACCATTCCGTCACTCGAAAAATCGGCTCCTGTTGCACTTCTTTTGAACTCTGGAGGCCTATGGCACGGCGAGTCACACTGGTTGAACCCACCCTTGCTGACATGTACTAGGATCTAGATCGGAAGCCCTAGTGGTCCCTCAACCGGGAGGAGCTGAGACGGGGGCCTCGTGTTCGGGGATATTGAGCTGGTCAAGAAAGAGTGGCAAGAAGTTAACCGAGGGGGGTAGCCGTGTCTGTAACTATGACCTGAATCCTTGTGTTCCCCGTGGATGAGGAGTTCGAAGTTTGCTTGTCTAGAACGCGGGACTCTCAAAACAACTCTGGCAAAGGACGTGGCAATCGAGTCATGGGACTCAGTTCCGACGGAGCTTCCACTACACATGATACGAATGACGAGCTCCGCGAGAGCATTCCAACCAGTTCAACGATCAGCGCCCACGGCAAGCGTACTGGCAAGATCCTCAACAGGCGTCGCGATGAGCGTCCTGAAAAGACCGTCGAGAAGCAATGTTCGATAGGCAGCGTGACTCAGCTACACGGTTGAATCGGTATGGGAACTGGCGAGATCAACACGTTTCGCAATTGGGCGCTGGCCACAACGTGGTTAGAAGTTGTCGGGTGATGTTTGATCGGGCACACGGTGTTTGCATTTCTCACGGTACACTGGAGGGAGTAACGTTATCCAATTGATCAAGGCGGTAGGTCTTGTGTGGGTGCAAGCAGGTCGTAAAACCATTCGCATTGGCTCTGAGAATGGCAATAATCCAGTGCTAGCACAACTCTGCATCTGCTCTTGCACTTTGCGGTTTTGCAGCATCCCCATATACTGCGTGATGCCAGAATTCCCGACGCCTTCACTCTTCATCAGGCCATGTGAGTTCCGAACGTATTAGAGAACGTAGAGCAGCATGGAGCCAGATAGAAGGTAACGGGCTCTAGGTTGAGAGGAAGTGATTGATGTAGCGAGTCAAAACTGAAGCAAGTTGCATCTAAACTGTCTGTTAGCTAATTCTCTAAAAACTATTCGGCGCGCAGAAACCCTTGGTTACTAGGCCACTGAACAACAAGGCCAGACATGCATCTCGTGATGAACACATAACCCCATCCCTTACATCGTTGTGCAACAATCACGGCTTCTTGGGATTTGAGCTGTCAATCACGTTAGAGTAATTATTATATGTAGGTCGTAGGGCACGATAATTCCTTGCTTCTCTCTTCAACAAATATATATCAACTCGTCAGCAAGCCAACAGACAAGCTGTTTAGTCATGTAAAGAGACTTACATTTGAACCGCGCCCGCATCCCAATATCTAGCTTGTAGCATCCACGAAACGATTCAGAATGTGCCTGCTATTCATTTCGCACTTTCACTGCATAATCTGCAACTGCTTCTTGAGGGCAAGTGAAGTTACACGGTCGTGCGAAATAGCAGAGGCGACAGGCGAGAACTGTGAGGATTTCGAGGAGGTTACGGTAACCAGATACCAGGCGTTTGGGCATTTATGCGAAGCTTGTCGTACTCTACACATGCATCGTGAATAGCAGCCTGATTAGTGAGCAGCCAATCTAAAAGGCAAACATGTCCGCCTTGCCGCTTAGGGCGTAGACTGGAATGAGTTTTGCAGGATAAAGGCTTTGTGTGACTACCTACCTGGATGTCTATACAATGGTGACGTTCTTTCAACGCCGGTTGCTGTGTAACCCGGTTTTGAGGGAAAATGCGGGGATCCTCGGTAGTCTTTGAGGTGTGCATGAGTGGAGACGGACCCCTGCTACTGAATGGTAATGAAATGAATGGCCTCGGGGACCTGCTGCGTGGTGGCTTCAATGTCTGAGTCAGTGACCCTGTACGTACTATACTATGCAGTATGTAGTATGTAAATTCCGTCGGGGGCTGCAGGTATCCAGGCACAAGCTCACCGCCGCTGAACAGAGGGCCCCTGTAGGGATTTCTCAACGGACCGAGACTCGAGATTCGGGTAGTTGCACATGTCATCACGGCGCGGAGGCCCGGATGCGGAGGGATCAGCCGAAGGCGGTTGAAATAATTCACCATTCTTAATAAGTCAAAGCCTCACCCAGCATCCCATCGATGATCCCCCCGGGTCAACGTTTAGAAAACCGCCTGGCCGAACAGCTCATTCATGATGGCCATGGCAGCGGCCGGGTGGCTGGCGAAAGCACGCTTTCTAAAACCGGCATGTCGAAATAGTGGTGTTATCGCTGGAACCGGACCCCGTGAGCTTTCCGCAATGACCCGCCATTGACGTGTGGACTCAAGGTTCTCGCGTCATCCAATTCCTCTGGCCGACGAAAAGGCGCCCCCCACACTATTATTGATGTTTGTGATGAGCTGGTCGATGGTTTGCTGGCACCGCCCGCTGCATGTACGTACTGCCAAGTACTGGGTAGATATATGTAGGCGCCTGGCCAGTTCAGTCAGTTCGGCGCATTCAGGTCCCCAAAGAAGCACCAGAGTCCACAGGGGTCGATTGGCTGCCGGAGATGCATTCTGCGGCTTGCCGAGCGCACCGCACGGCCATGAACCAGCTTGTTCTTCGTCGGGGGCGATCCCAGCGCATGGGGGATCCCGGGAAAACCACTTGCAAGTCGCGGCCAAGCCAAGGCGGCAGGACGGACTAGCCGGGCAACAAGCAATGGAAGGGAAGCCAGCCAGGCAGAGAAGCGTCTACGTGGACTCCAGGGCTCCAGTCACGGCCGACGGCGCAGACCTACGTACCGCCAAAAGCCCAGAGCGCCAGCCGCGCCAGAGGAAGTCAAGGACTCCTTACTAGGGCAGCTGCACAATGCCCTTGATAAGAGCCCTTGGCCCGCCCTTGGCCCGGCAAGTCACCAGGCAAGACTTCACTGTGCCATGGACTACATACTGTATACATGACTGTGATGCATGCGCATCGCCCTCGCGTCCAAGCAAGCGTCACAGTTGCAGGCTGCAGTTGACAAGGCGTCTCCCGGCCTGGCCGCCTCCCCCAAAGGGTCTGATCGACACCAGAACCGGGTCTCCTGCACCTCGCGGATTGACAGCGTCGCCTCCACCGCTTTCGGAGCCTCGCCTCCTCCATTGGAAGGACGGAGACCCCCCCGGGGTCCGGACGCACCATTCCAGGCGAGACGCCTCGGCGGGTAAAAGTGGCCCGCCCCGGCGTCTCCTGGGACGAGTGTTTCCACGGGCTTCTGCTTCTCGCGGCCGGCGTTGCCATGCGGGCCAGGGCGCCGGCGGAGAGAGCGGAGGGAGTACCGAGTAGACTGGTCTAAATCTAGGGAGGGAAGCGGAACTGGGCGGTGAAATTGGTTCAATTTGGGGCCTACCCTGCCTGGTCTGGCCTGGGCCTGGCCATGCTGGTCCCGTGTTGTGAGGACTAGACTCTGCCAGAGTACCTCCAGAGTACCCAGCTCCGTGCTGAGAGGCGAACCGACCGGGTCTTAATCCACGGCTCCACCCAGCATGATTCATTCATCAGCCTCCTCGCCGCTTGGCTCTCCTTGAGTCCTTATAAAGCATTCGCGGTCCCCTTCCTTCGCCCTTCCGCCGACCCATTCTCCGATAAGTTCCATTCTGTCGTATCCATCTTATAAATAGTGCACCGTCTTCTGCCTTCTACCGCATTCCGAGCTCAGTCGTTAACATCGTCAACCGCCAAACTTGCGTCGACCATCCCACCGCTACGCTCTCTTGGCTTCCTTGTCCACCGCCACCCCTTGACGCCTACACCTCTCACCGTCCCAACCTCATCAACACCCCATCTCGCCCGCTTGCCATCCGCCACCAAGCCTCACAGCCATGGCTCCCAAGCGAATCCGTTGCACCGCCAGCCAGTGCCGTGAGCCTGCGCAGCGAATCGTCGGAGACTGCACCTTCTGCCAGGGACATTTCTGCGGCAAGCACCGCCTACTAGAAGACCACAAGTGCACCGGCCTCGAGGATGTTAGTCGCACCCAACACTCTACCATTGTCACCACCACTCTAGTTGCTAACCCTACTTCCAGTGCAAGAAGCAGTCCCACGAGCGCAACGCCGCCCAGCTCGAGTCCGAGCGCACCCAGGTCATCCGCGGCGTATGACGAGGTCATGGGGATCCCGAGGCGCCCGGGTTCGGCGTCGCTCCCCGGCTGCCGATGGGACCCGATGTTGACGACCACGACGTAATGACGAGAGATATGGGAGGGGCTAGGGATCTACAAGAGCTGCGAGGCGTTTTTTTTGCCGCCGTTGTATTCTATCAGCAGTGGGTGTTTTGCGTTGGCGTCCTGGGCATTCTTTGGCACCCGATTATCCGGGATTTTAATTTACGTTTACAATAACATCACTCTTACATGGGAGGACACGGCTATTGATGGCGAGCGACTTTAACTTGAACAATGACCACTTTCCCGTCGACAGTTGAATGCACTCATGACGAGGCATCTCACCCGATTACGTGTTGATGGGTCCCCCAGTGACCCTCTTTGACGACCTGTCTTATCTCCGGTATCGTATCGTATCAAGCCTGTGATCTCGTGAGCCGCTACTCTGCTCACTGTCAATCAACGACCAGTCTCATGACTACAAGAGCGCAACCTTGGCCGCGCTTTCAGCTGCACCCTGCGCTGCAACGGGAAGACGATACGACGCAACGCCGAGTAGGGCATCAATAGGCATTCGTGCATTGGGTATAAGGGCGCCGCTGGAACGACAACATCCGTGGATCGTTTGCGCTCGCTACGTGGTCCGCCGCCCAGCCACTGATTTACGGTGGGCTACTATGTACTAGGTAAGGTAGTGCCGTCGGCAGCCCCGTGGGGTGCCAGCGATGGAGGACCCCCGGCGTCGACAACTGACCCGTCAACTATCCTCGTCCTCGTGCTTCACCGCGGCGTCTTGTGCAACGTCCAGCTTGACCGCCGTGCCGTCTTCGTCTTCAGCCTCAACCTCAACCTCAACCTCGACTCTCCCCTCCTCCGCCTTGATCCTCCGTCCCTCAGACACCTTCTTCCGGTCGGCCGCCTTGCAGAGGCCCTCGAACCCTAGCTCGCACTCACCGCACTTTCGCCCGACGGGAAGGCAGACGGCCTGGCCGAGCCCGACCAGCAGCGAGTTGATCTCTCGCCATCGATCGTGCGGCAGCCAGGACTGCAGTGCGAGCCGCGTCTCCTCCGGGTTCTTGGTCCTGTTCCAGCCCCAGAGGTTCGTGATCCGGTGCACATGCACGTCGACGCCGATGCCCTCGGTGCGGTCCCACGCCACCGACATGCACAGGTACGCCATCTTGGGCCCCACGCCGGGCAGTGATATGAGGCCTTCGATTGTGTCGGGGATGTCGCCATTCCATTGGTCGCGAAGGATCTCGGCCGTTTGCTTGAGGTATCTGTGCATCGTCAGCCATCACGCCTCGATTTCGGGCTTTGGTCGAACAAACCGTGTCTTGTTGTTGTGAAATCCCACTGCCCAGATAGTCTGGTTCAGCAAGGCCGGCTCCACAGCAATCATGTTGTCAATGTTTAGTCCAACCGGCGCACCGGGCTTGTACGCCGGCAGCTCCGTCTGCAGCTTCCTCATGACAACCGCAGTGACCGTATCCTTTGTTTGGCTCGACAGCATCAGGGCCACCAGCGAATGGTACCGTTGATCCTTGGGAGAAGCGTTCCCGTCCGCCAGTCGCTCGCACCCCATGGTATCGACGGCCGCACCGTACGCGGCCCCTCCGGGTGCTCGCATCTTCCTCACAACGTTGTACATGGCTTCCCAATCGGACGGCGGCTCGATCGAAGTCTCTCCGGTCGACAGGTCGACGGCCTTTCGGGCGGGTTTGCGGGCTCGGCGCGGAGCCTTGGGGGGGGGGATGGCGCTGAGTGTGTCTTCGATGGCTTCTGCCTTGATGTATTCAGATTTCATGCCATCGGACTTGATACCGTTTAGCAAATGAGCATCTTCTGCCTTGACAGCGACTCGTCTTCGCTTCGCCGGCGGAGGGCTGACGACATCTTCAATATCTCGAATATCGGCCTTGGTCTCTTCCGTCTTCGTCACCAGGGCGAACCGCGCCAGGGACGATCGCGTCATTCGCCTCGGCGGCGAGACGGGTTCGGACACGCGGTCGAAAAGCTTCGCTGCGTCTCTAGCGACTCTGGAGGTCCTCATTTTCAACAGTGGCCAGCAGAATAGCCAGCAGGATAGCCAACGATATCAAGGTGCAGCGGCCCCCTGGAGACGTGTCTTGCCGAGACTTTCTCCTGTGGCGAACCTAGGTACCTGACCTCGTGGAAACCCCCACGGCTAGTCCGGCCGCTAGTGGATGTACCCCGGATTCCCTGCACGTCCACGTCCAGACGATGGCTATTTCTAAGCAGCATTACCCAGGCACTTTCACAACCAGACTGCAGGAATACAGATGACAAGGAATAGTTGTAAATAAATTTCAATTTGTTCGTTATTCGGATTCACGCTCCTACCCGTAAGATTTCCCTTCGCTGTACGATTCCTTGCTTATACAGTACAAACCCCATTTATTTCCAGTATAGGGTAAATCAAGTGTAAATTAGTCCAGCAATGCTAGATCTGGCCATTAGAAGAGGCACCCATTAAGCGAAAACCGATTCCTCCTCCGTGATGTGATCCGTGGAAACCGTGGGTACGGCAGTCAAGTAGCTGACGGGGCGCGTCATTAGTTGGTCGACCATCAAGGTTGCTGGCAGCCGCTGCATATATGAAGGATGCTCCGATTACAATTTTGATGGAGTCAATTCCCTATCTCTTTGAATTATTGGACTTGGTACTCTTTTTACTATTTAATCTTCAGCCGACTTACACAGTCCGCATGTCGACAACCGCACGGATGCAGTCTCCCTGCTTCATGGTCTCGAAGGCATCGTTCATCTCACCCAAAGTCTTGCGGTGAGTGATGAACTCGTCGACCTTGAGCGCTCCCCGCTTGTAGTCGGCGACGAGGTCGTTCAGCTGAGAGCGACCCTTGACACCGCCAAAGGCACAGCCCTTCCAGACACGGCCAGTGACGAGCTGGAATGCTATAGACATGTTAGTATTTGGCACCGCAATGGCACATCAAACGGAAGCTTACGTCGGGTGGAAATCTCCTGGCCAGCGGCGGCGACGCCAATGACGATGCTCTCACCCCAACCCTTGTGGCAGGCTTCCAGGGCAGCACGCATGACGCTGACGTTGCCGGTGCAGTCGAAGGTGTAGTCGCAACCGCCATCGGTCATCTCAATGAGCTTCTCGACAATGGTCTGGCCCTTCAGCTCGGTGGGGTTGACGAAGTCAGTGGCACCAAACTTCCTGGCCCACTCCTCCTTGGATGGGTTGACGTCTACGACAATGATCTTGCCAGCCTTGTTGATGACAGCACCCTGGACGACGGACAGACCAACGCAGCCGGCACCGAAGACGGCAATGTTGGAGCCCTCCTCGACCTTGGCAGTGAAGCGGGCAGCTCCGTAACCGGTGGTGATGCCGCAGCCGAGCAGGCAGGTTCGGTCAAAGGGAGCGTCGTGCTCAATGGCAACGACTGAAATGTCGGCGACGACGGTGTACTGAGAGAAGGTGGAGGTTCCCATGAAGTGGAGGAGATCCTTGCCCTTGCACTTGAAGCGAGAGGTGCCGTCGGGCATCAAGCCCTGGCCCTGGGTGGCTCGAATCTTGCCGCAGAGGTTGGTCTTGCCAGACTTGCAAAACTTGCACTCCTTGCACTCGGGGGTACTGTTGAGGGAGGACTGTTAGAAAGGGAACCTCACGGGGAGAACGAGAACTCGTACTAGAGAGCGACGACGTGGTCGCCAGGCTTCACGTTGGTGACGCCCTCACCAACAGACTCGACGATACCAGCACCCTCGTGTCCCAGGACAATAGGAAAGGCACCCTCCGGGTCCTTGCCGGACAGAGTGTAGGCATCTGCATCAATGCGTTAGCAACTGTAGAAAGTGGCTGAATGCATAGCTAGGGAGCACGAACCAGTGTGGCAGACACCGGTGTAGTAGATCTCGATGCGAACCTCGTGGGCCCGAGGAGGGCTAACCTCGATATCTTCGAGGCTGAGCGGCTTGCCAGCCTCCCAGGCAACGGCGGCCTTGCAAGTGATGGTCTGTTCGACGAATCGACTGTCAGCAAAAGCCTCCCGAGATCGCTGTGAACCGGGCGGGGTAGGACACAAAGTATGGAGGGGAACGGAGACGCGACGCACCTTGCCTACGGTGGAAGCCATTGTGTCGAACTGAACTGCGGTGGAATCTGCGTGTAGAGAGGACAAACTGAACCAGGGACTTAGTTGTTGGCTTCGATGGTAGAGGGACGCCAATTTCAATCAAGGTTGGTCGTTTATGTAGGAGACGGGAACCCGCGATGCCAGATTCCGATCCCCGAGCAACTCCGTGAAGCGCCTACCCCGCAATGAAGTTTGAAATCCGCACACCGCGTCAGCTGGGATAGGCAATGTCATCCGATGACGATGGTGGGTTTTAGCCGAAAACCGCCTCGCCCTTTTTTCTGGATCGGCATGGCTGTGCTCTTGTGCAGAAACTCTGTGGGTTGGGAGCCGGTGCTATTGGTACAGGCCTCAAGCGTTGCAGAGACGCGGGGAAACTAGAGTTGTCCGCGGGCAAATTACGAGGACATCTGGTTAACCCGAGGTGTGGTTCATAGCTTGGGCTACTCGGCAGTTCGTATATCAAGACGGAAACTGCGCCGTCCGCATGGAACTTCATCAGGCCGCGCGAGTCAGATATTCCGGCTGTAGTTATGCGCTGGTGCAGTGTGAGCGAACAGCAAATGCCAAGCTGTAACACGGAAGCCCGTTAAGCTGGATAATTGGCGAATGACATGGTCGTCCTCGAGACTTTGACCGGGAGCTATGGAAGCTGCTAGATGAAAGCGGACCAGCATAGCCCAGAGATGGATGGCCTGAATGCCAGAGCAATGCCGAGGATTTCTGCGAGAAAAGCCCGTCGCTTACGCTAACCGTTGTCGTCTTTATTCAGCTTATCTTGATGTGTGGATCTTGAGCCAACGGCGCTAATGCCAATATCCAAGGTGAGCTTCGGTGAAGGCGGGTGGGAAATTCGGTGACGGCCGGATAAACCCCGGACTGTCGTTGCCCGTCGCGATAGCTCCAAAAAATAACCCAAACGCGTCGACAAAGGCAGCTTTAGCTAGTTTTTGCGACTAGATACTCGTCTTCATCGCATCGCCAGCAACGGTCCTTCCATGCGACACCATCGACTTGATTCCCTGGATGAGTAAAAGGCCTCACCCTCGCCGTGCCGCCAACTCGACTCGGAGCACTCAACGCTAGGGGAGCTTGCGAAGCTCCAGACGCCATCATGGCTCACAGATTCGTCGTCCCCGACTCCAGCCCGCCTAGTAGCCCAGCACCATCCACGCCGGATAGGAACCCGCCGCGCGGCTCGGGATTCTCTTTTCTTGGCGACGATCCTTCGACGACCCCGGCTGGACCCCCTCCGTCCTCCGCGGCCTCATTCACTCCAGCTGGCGCGCCGACTGCCTCCTTCTTAGGGAGCTCCAGGATGCATGGTATGAGCGAAACGAAGCCTCTCAGCTTTGGCGCAAAGCCCGGAAGCATCGGCCAGAGTCTATTTGGCCAGAAGAGCACGTCGAACAACCCCCTCGGTCGCTCCATCAGAGGCAGAGCCCCACAGCCGTCTGGCCTGAGCCGTCAGTTCAGTGCTGCTGACGAAGACGAGGAAGATGAAGAGGATGAGGATGCGGAAGGAGAGATGGAGCTACCACCGCATAGACACAGCCTTTTCCGACCGGCTGCTGCTGCCGATGGCCCTCCCGAAGATGATGAAGTCGAAGCCGAGATCGAGCGACTCATCGACGAGGATATTGATGAGGATGCGTCGGGCGAGGAATACGACGAGATATACGAACGAGAAGCCTCAGAAGAGCCCGACATGTTTCTTAATATGCGCCATGACGATCGGCCTTACGGGCAGCCGATGATTGGCGACGAGTCGGATCTGATGATGCTCAACACCCCAGCCGCGACCAACCGAGTTCGAAGAGAGGCTGAGGACATTTTTAAGCGATCCTCTGCGCATTTTGGTTTGACATCTCGGAAACGAGGCTTTCAGTTTGCGGCCATTGCCAAAGATCTGTACACCCGACAAGAACCTGCCCGAATCGTCGAGCCTGCCAACGTAATCTTGACGACGGAGGAACTTGTTTGCCGACTTTATGAGGAAGGCGTTGGCACAGAGGATGATGCGGAGAAAATGGACAACTCTCTCGCTAGCATCACCTACCGTCTTGTTCGCCTGTGGACCGACCACGTTGACGAGCTGCCCCAACCAGAGGGGGAAGACTTTGCGACCATTGGACCCGGACCTAATTCTGAACCCTTTGAAAAGGCCTCCTACGTCGCCCACCTGATTCTTCGAATGCATCACACTCGTTTCGACAGCAACACTGATGACGAGAAGACTCCTCCCCTACCCGAGATCCTGTTCGACTGGATGCAAACGAGTCACAACCTATACCCCGATCAGGTGCGGGAGATTGGACGACACAAACCCAGTCCTGCATGCCATAGCCTCTACTGGCAAACGGTTCGATGCGCGTTGCTTCGCGGAGATGTCGGGGGAGCCTCACACCTGCTAGAGAATGCCGGCTGGGAAAACGTTCGTCGTGGCCCTCGCGGAGAGTTCGCCTACACAGGTAAAGCCCTTGAGAACGTGAGACGCTTCACCGCTGCCACATGCGACATCTTGAACCAGTGCCCCGCCAACGGTTCGGACTGGGACATCTGGAACAGCAACTGGACCTTGTTCCGCATCCAGGCACGTGGTTCTCTGGACAGGCTGACGCTCTTTGCTGAAGGCAAGGATCAGAGCATGAGAGATTCTTTGGATGACGAATTCTCACCCCAACCACAATCCATGTCGACGATGGCGAGGAAAGCATCTAGCCAGATTCCCTGGGACATATACGAAAACTTGCAAACAATTTACGGCATCATTCTCGGAAGCCACGAGGCGATCATGGAGGTGGCCCAGGACTGGTGTGAAGCGACAATCGGCCTCTTCGGCTGGTGGGACGACGGGAACCAGCGTCACAAGTCGCTCAAGGTGTCACATTCACAAAGCTTCCGAGGGTCGACATCGCGACAAGCGAGCTCGGATGATTACTTTGAACGTCTGGCGACCGCCTTCCACCACGTCATCGACTCCGACATGAACCCCAATGCAATGAACCCAGTCGAGGTGGCAATCGCCTCTGCCCTCGAGGGCAACGTCAACGCTGTACTTGGATTCCTTAGGGCATGGTCTTTACCCGTGGCCTGCACGGTGGCAGAGGTGGCATCGTTGGGCGATTGGCTCCCCGCAACTGAGGCAGCGAACCCTTTACCCATCGATAGCCTGGACATGGACGACCTCGCACTTTTGGGAGTAACTCAGCCCGGACCCGACGAGTTGGAAGGCATCAAGGACACTACGCTGGTCCTCTACGCTAGAGAGTTGGCTGGTATCGAGCAGCTGTCTCCGGAGCGGGATGGATGGGAAATGGCCATTCAGGTGCTCGGGCGAATGGATTCGCCTGAGAAGTCAGAAGAGACTGTTGGCGAACTCCTGCGGGATCTTCTGGCTACCCTCGATGAGCACTCGAGCCGTACTGTCGACAAGATTTGGAGCATACTGAACGACCTCGGCATGATCAACTATGCCGAGGAGACAGCAGAGGTAAGAACGCTTGTCGATGCCGTGGTTTCTACATGCTGACATTATTCACAGACCTTTGCCGACATCCTGTCTAAGGAATCTCATCGGTACGGCGAGGCGCTGTGGTATTATGCTCTCTCTCACCGACCAGACAACGTGCGAGCAGTGCTCAACCTTCTCATGTCGTACTCGCTGGTTCAGTCCACCGCGTATCCCCTGGAGAAGGACCTCGACGAAGATTTGAAGGACTTGTTGCGGAAGCGAACAGAGACCTTGGAGAAACGAGCCCAGCAGGACTTGGAAGCAGCGCAGCTCCTCGGCCGAATGCTGAGCGGGTATGCCACGCTGCGCAAGTTTTACGAGATTCGTGATTCGGAACAGCTGGAAAACGTTTCCCCCGGCAAGGCGCTCAAGCTTAGAAAGCAAGCAGCGTCTGCTTTGGTGGCAGTCATCTCAAGTGCCGACGATAACATCCGTGGCGGCCTCTACGACGATACCCGGGATGCGGTTGTCAGCGAGGACTTTCTCCTAGCTCTGCTCGGCGAAGCCACGGTATTTATCAACCAGTCACCCGCTGTGATCACGCTTGAGCAAATCGACGCTCTTCTCAAGGCCATCGAGGACATCGAGACGGTTGGCGAGCGCGTGTACTCGGCATGTGCCGACTTTTTCGAGGTGGTGCTGAGCTCAGGCCAGGCACTCAAGGGATCGACGCCGTGGGACTTGATGCAGAAGTCGACGAGCTCACTGAGCGGGAGCAGCTACGTGATGAGCGGCAGCTCCATGCTGGTGAATCACATGCACAAGATGACGGCAGGGACCAATGTGCAGAGAGGATGGGATTGGCGGAAGGGGTGGTTCTCGACAGCCAAGGGAGAGGATGTGCTCCGTAAGCTGCGGCTGGGGCTGAACAAGGACCTGGCGGCGTTGTGGTTGGAGGATGCAGATGGAGTTGCCATGTTCTAGAGGAACGAGAACAACGGAGCGAGAATAACAGAGCGAGGGTTGCGGACTTTGAACTAGTTGATCGATACAGGGAGAGACAGGGATGGTCGACTTTACGTCGTTGGTGAACGTTTAATGCTTGTGTAACTACCATGTAACGAAAAGGGACGCTTGAAGAAAGGCAAGATACAAGGGAGCATTCGTCTATCTACCTTGCCAGTCGTCAGTACAGAAGTGGGGAGTATTTGTATTTGTATTTGTACGTACTTGAGATAACTTAGTCCAAGTCTACTTCGTACTATCGTTGGGAAGTTCCCGATTAGGTTCCCCCTCCACTGGGCCGGTGCTCGGCGGTGTGGAGCCCCCACATCCCCAGATCTATCGGCCAAACTCCAATCCAATCCCGTCAATTTACAATTGCCAAAATTTTGTCCCCCGAACTCGCCCCCACCAGAACAATCACCAACTCCCAGCAAGACTCCCGGTGCACAAGAGCTCAGAGCCGTCCATCCCCCGGCACATCGCACCTGTTGCACCACTCATCATGGCCTCAATTGAGCTGGCCAGTCGCTCCGGCGGCGCCATGACGGTGAGTTCGGCCTCTGGTTGTAACCACCGCGGTTTCGAGCATCGCAGACTGACTCGGTGGTTTACCCACGGCAGCAACTCTTGCGACGCACCGGCCCCAGCGCCATCCGGTCTGCCGCCCTCGCCGGCACCAGAAGCGCCCGGGGAAGACACTTCTCGACCGTCAAGTCGCTGCCGCCCACGTACGAGAAGCTCTACGCCAAGTACACCGACGTGCGCCGCGTGCTCGGCAAGCAGCGCCTGACGCTGGCCGAGAAGATCCTCTACAGCCACCTCGACAACGTCGAGGAGTCGCTGCTCACCGACACCGACGGCGGGCGCGCCATCCGCGGCCAGGCCAACCTGCGCCTCAACCCCGACCGCGTCAACATGCAGGACGCCTCGGCCCAGATGGCCATCCTGCAGTTCATGTCGTGCAACCTCGCCGAGCCCGCCATCCCCGCCAGCATCCACTGCGACCACCTGATCGTCGGGTCCAAGGGCGCCGAGGACGACCTGGAGCTGGGCATCCAGACCAACAAGGAGGTCTTCGACTTCCTCGAGTCGGCCGCCCGCAAGTACGGCATGGACTTCTGGCCGCCCGGCGCCGGCATCATCCACCAGACGGTGCTCGAGAACTACGCCCTGCCCGGGCTGATGATGCTGGGCACCGACTCCCACAGCCCCAACGCCGGCGGCCTCTGCACCGTCACCATCGGCGTCGGCGGCGCCGATGCCGTCGAGGCCCTTGTCGGCGCGCCCTGGGAGCTCAAGGCCCCCAAGATCCTCGGTGTCCGCCTCGTCGGCAAGCTCACCAACTGGGTGTCGCCCAAGGACGTCATCCTGCGCCTGGCCGGCGAGCTCACCGTCCGCGGCGGCACCGGCTCCATCATCGAGTACTTCGGGCCCGGCGTCGATACCCTCAGCGCCACGGGCATGGCAACCATGTGTAACATGGGGGCCGAGGTCGGTGCCACGACCTCCATCTTCCCCTACACCAGCGCGTCGGCCAGGTATCTCGAGTCGACCCGCCGGTCTCAGGCCAACGCCAACATCGCGGCCCTCGAGAGCTTCGCCAGCAACAGCAGCGACCCCGACGCCCGGTGGCGCTTCAACGCCGACGAGGGCGCCGAGTACGACGAGCTCATCACCATCGACCTGTCGACGCTCGAGCCCCATATCAACGGCCCCTTCACGCCCGACCTGGCCACGCCCCTCTCCAAGTTCAAGGAGGTCGTCAAGGACCAGCAGTGGCCCGAGGTGCTCTCGGCCGGCCTCATCGGCAGCTGCACCAACAGCTCCTACGAGGACATGACTCGCGTCGAGAGCCTGCTCAAGGACGCTGCTGCGGCCGGCCTCAAGCCCGCGGCCGACTTCTACATCACGCCCGGCAGCGAGCAGATCCGCGCTACACTCGAGCGCGACGGCACGCTGCAGACCTTCGAGGGCGCCGGCGGCATCGTGCTCTCCAACGCCTGCGGCCCCTGCATAGGCCAGTGGAAGCGCCACGACGGCGTCGCCAAGGGCACCAGCAACGCCATCCTGACGTCCTACAACCGCAACTTCCGCGGCCGAAACGACGGCAACCCCGAAACCATGAACTTCCTCGCCTCGCCCGAGATTGTCACCGCCATGGCCTTTGCCGGCTCCACCACCTTCAACCCCGTGACCGACACTATCAAGACGCCCTCGGGCGAGGACTTCAAGTTCTCTCCTCCGCACGGCCTCGAGGGCCCCCCGACCCCCTTCGAGTCCGGCAACCCGGTCTTGGGCGTCCTGTCCCAGGCTCCCGACGGCGACACCCAGATCGCCATCTCCCCCACGTCGGAGCGCCTGGCCTTCCTGGAACCGTTCCCTCCGTTCCCCGAGTCCGACCTCTCGGGCCTGCGCGTCCTCGTCAAGGTCACCGGCAAGTGCACCACCGACACCATCTCCGCCGCCGGGCCCTGGCTCAAGTACAAGGGCCACCTGCCCAACATCAGCACCAACACGCTCAACACGGCCGTCAACGCCGAGACGGACGAGGTCAACGCCGCCTACGACCTCGACGGCTCCCGGCACACCATCCCCGAGCTCGGCGAGATCTGGAAGAGGCGCGGTCAGGAATGGCTCGTCGTCGCCGAGCACAACTACGGCGAGGGCTCGGCCCGCGAGCACGCCGCCTTGCAGCCGCGCTTCCTCGGCGCCCGCGTCGTCCTCACCAAGTCCTTCGCCCGCATCCACGAGACCAACCTCAAGAAGCAGGGCGTCGTGCCCCTGACCTTCGAGAACGAGTCCGACTACGACCGCATCGGCGCCGGCGACGAGGTCGCCACCGTCGGCCTCCTCGACATGCTCAACAACGGCGGCAATGGCGCCGTGCAGCTCCGTGTCACCAAGGCCTCGGGCGAAGAGTTCCTCATCCCCACCAAGCACGCCGTCACCAAGGACCAGGCCGGCTTCATCCTTGCCGGTAGTGCCCTGAACCTGCTGTCCAAGGGCGTGTAGACCGTAAAAGCGGTTGCGAATTCGAGAGAGAACCGTACATGCCGCAGGACAGCACATATTTTGTCGGGCCGTTAGTGTTGGTTCGGGCGCTTCTCTGGGGGTTTTGGATGGCTTGTTAAAATAGTTGGCGTCTGGACGGGAAAATGTCCGAGTGATGATAGATCGTATAAAGCAATACCAGTTGATCCGTTTGATTTTCAGTCACAATTGGCCCCGGGGAATCCCCCCTGTCTATGCTGGCACTGGAGTATGCGCTCTGGGAGTTCCTTATAAATGTCCGTCATCCTTGAGCAAGGCGCGCATTGCTTGACTGGCGCTTTTCTAGCTGCCGAGTGAACTCGAAGTCGGCTGCGGCCTCGTCTTTTGAATATGCTACCGCCCGAACTTTACATGCATTCCTGCTCCTCCAGTATGCAAACCAGTATTCCATCGATCCGTAACGCCTGCTTGACGACTGTGAGCCAAGTCGCATCGTATGCTAATCACCAATCGACCTATGGATATTGAACGGTATTCGCCTGACGTGCCGTGATTACGGCGTACATCCATAAAACACCGTTATGGTTCTGCTTTGCTCTTCTGCACATTGCAATGCCGCTAGTTGGGCAGGTTTCTCGTCTCGCGAAGCCAAGCGCACGCCTTAAACCATGCTGGATTCTTTCTCACGTCCTCTGGGAGGTCTTTCTCAGGAATCTTCCCAAAGTCCTTGATTCCCTTGTGCCCTCGAGGCTGCGGATCTCGGCGAGGGGGAATTACCCCAGCCTGCCGAGCCCTTTCGCGTTCTTTTTCGGTTGCGGCTTCTCTTGAGCGCAAGTAGCGTTGCCTTTTGTTGACCTTTCCAAACCAAGCTTTTCGCCCTCCGCGCTCTTCTATCTCCTTTGATTTTCTTTTGTACCATTCTTCCGATCGGTTGTGCATTCTGTGAATGGCTGGGTTCGCGTGTAAAGCAAGTCGGTTGTCATCGCTTGGAGCCATAGGCATTCCAGGAGAACATCCTGGCGTGGGGACACCAGTCTGTGGCAGCAGCTCAGACTGCCGGTATATTAGCGCGTCAAATGCAGCTGAGTCGAACGTAGCCAGCTTCTTCGCTCTGCTCGCCTCGTTTCTCTCTTTGGCAGGACTAGTATTCAAATTTACTGCTGGCTGTTGTTCATCGTTTGGAGAATCACGCTTGTCAGCCCTCTGACCATCGTCGCTGTTAATGTGTCGCTCTGACGTCGGGGGTGAATCTAAATCCATATACTGAGATTCACAATCTGACTCTTCCGCGAGAATCTGGGGGCTATGGGAATGGCAAGATTCCAGCTCCATTGATGCTTCAGGGGCAGGTCTTATACCATCGTCTTCCACAACGCCAAATCTGCTTTCGCAAAAGCGCGAAAGAGGGGTGCAAGCCTTATCAACCTCGGAGTTTTTGTGATCAAAAGCAATGTGTTTTGATGAGTTGACAAGTGGAGGTGATTTGGCTGGGACTGGTTTGCTGGCCACTTCATCGTTGACACTGGGTTGTGTTGATGACATTCTTCCATACACGCAATCGCTTGCCTCGGGACTTTGTATCATGTGACTTCTGCTGAGGGCCAAATTGGAGGCAGTGAGCTCGGCATTTTCGGGAGAGCTGGAAAGGCTGCGAGTCTTTCTTTGATTTCGACTCAAGTCTGTCTGATCCAAGACTTTACTCCAGCCATTCGTCTTCGGGTGCGGAACAATAGACGAGAAAACCTCCCCGTGTCCTTTGTATTCGCTGCCAAACTCGGTCCTGTGGACCGAATCTGACAGCTTTGGTTTCTGGATCCCATCGATGTGCAAGAGGTGGCCAGGCGGGTTTGTAATCTTCTCAGGCGTAACAAGATCTATCACCGAATCAGACTTGGCATGGTCTTCCAATTCGCCAAATTTGTCTGGATCCTGCGGCGAACAATCATTTGTTTCCCCTTGAGACTTAAGGCCATCGGTCCTCCCTGGGAGCTTACTTGAGTCGGAAGATGCTTGGGACCTGGCTGAGGAACGAGGTAACGAGGGCAATCCTAAGCGGTTGTGACCTCTTTTGGCATACACGAGGGGATGTGTGAAATGCGTGATCCTGGGCAACTGATTCATCAATCGGCCGGAGTTAGACTCGGGTGCATCATGCGCGCTGCAGAAGTTCGAGGTGAATTGGGCTATGGAACCACAAGTAGGCTTAGCGCAGCGTCCGCTATGGTTATTTGACAGCCTGTCGTCGGGAGTCATGTTCACCTTCGATATGGGTATGAGTTGCCCAGAATGGCAGTGTTATCGAATCTGCATAGTAAGACGATGCTCCGCGTGCGTACCAATTCGCTGGCTGGGGAGGAGGTAATATGGTCCTAACCGAGACATCTGTTGCTGCATCTAGGCCTCTAATCGCCCCATGCCGAGTGTTGCAGATTCAAGAGATCCAGACGTGAGCCGATGAATTGGCTAATGATCCGATGAAACCGAGACTGAATGAGAATCGAAGGCGTTAGCTGGTTGCTGGGGTTATGGTTATGAAGTAATATTGAAGTTGAAAAGTGTGTCATATCAGATCTTTTCAGTTTTTTACGTGGTCGTCAAACTAGGCACCTCCAATGTTACACCATCTCTGCTCGGTTCCATAGCAGACGTGGATCTGCTGTCCGTTGCGGCCTTTGGTCAAGATCCGTGGAGGCAACGAGGAAGAAGACTCCATGTTGCGACAAATGGTAATTTGCTCGACCCCAAACCCCTCGACACCACGTGGCACGTGAGGAGGCGTCAAGTTTAGGACGAGATAGCAAACCTCTCGTCGTGGACGGTGGCTGAGGGGAACCAGAGCGGGAGATGGTGACCAAGGGGTTCCGTTCAGTCAGACCTTTTACCATAGGCATCATTCGACACGGGCGATTTGCTGAGAAACTAGGAGGAGAAACAGTTACGTACCAAGGAAGGAAAATACAACGAGCGAAAAGCAGCGGTTGTCGTGTTTGTGGGGGTCACGCTCGCGCTCGCGTTTTGCGTGTTCGTTTTGCGTGTTCTGACTAAGCTTGAGACCTGCTTTATCATACCGCAAACCGGGTTTGGCGGGCGGCGAGTTTCATGGAGTCGAAAGGAATGCGCATGCACTCGCTGCAATCAAAGAGAAGGATGTGGATGAAGGAGAGAAGCGCATGGCAAGACTGTGATGCATTTATGCAGTGCTCTGTTGGCTCCCTTGTTGGCTGGCAGTGGCGGGCAGGTGGCCTGCTGGCAGCCGCATGATGACTATTGGCCAGCGCACCGAATAAATCGAGAATGCAGTGTTGGGCGGGCTGCTGAAAGGTGCTGAAATACGGCCTAAATCTTGCTATTCCGGCGCGGGAATAACGAGGAAGCCGAGCGCCCCGCCACTCGCCACTCGCCACCCACCCAACACTCTCCACCCAAGTTGCCAAGCTTAGGCGTCAAGGGTCATCCGCCTTAGCGCGGGGGAGCTTCGGGGACAGGAACACCACGTTTCGATTCGATATCGGGCTGGGTTACGGTTACGACTGCATGCCACGTCGTCCCTTCTAGGCCCTGTGCTGTCCTGTTCCTATTCCTCCGCGACAAGCCGTCCGTCTCCTCCTCCGGCAGGCGACTCCGACAGTTGCCACCTACTTGGCAATGGACTTTCTCAAGTCTGCTGTGGCCTCGGCCATCGCTAAAGGCCCTCCCTTCCCTTACAGCTTTGGCGACATTGTCGACATTGACGAGTCGATCTGGACCTTGTACAATGGCACGAAGAGGGTAATTTGCTAGCCCCCGGATATGGTCTGGAACCCACTAACAACCTCCTTAGGAAGATGGCTCAAACTGCAGTATTTTCTCATTCGAAATCACCGCGAACCGATCCCGACTCCCCCTTGCCAAGAATGCTCTCAAGAAGCTGCGAACCCTTCGACACCCAGGCGTGATTAAAGTCCTCGACGCTGTCGAGGTAAGCTGGCGAATTTCGAGAATACCAAGGGCGTTGCGCTAACCATGCGCGGTGTAGACGGAGACCTACATCTACATTGCGACCGAGCGAGTCGTGCCCTTGAGGTGGCATGTGCGAAGAAAGAGTCTCAGCCCAGAAACGATCAAATGGGGCCTTCATAGCATCGCGGTATGTTTTTATCGAATCTAGGCTGAAGTGAACATTGATTTAATCAAAGCATAGCGCACCATCAAGTTTATCAACGATGAGGCCTCTTCCATACACGGCAGCCTCAAGGTCGGATCGATTTACACCTCAGAGAGCGGAGAGTGGAAGCTGGGAGGATTCGACGTCTTAAGCAGCGTCAAAGATGATGAGTCAATAATCTACGTTTGTATGCCCTGGTCCAAAACCATGACCGCGCACTGACAGGCGCAACAGACATACGGCAGCGTGGTCCCGGATTCTGGCCGATATGCACCCCCTGAGCTAGCCCGAGGAGGATGGGATGTGATCAAGAAGAACCCCCAAACAGCCGTGGATGCGTTCAACCTTGGAACCTTGGTGTTCGAGGTCTTCAATGGCGAGTACATTGGAGCGGACCAAGCTGGCCAGACGAAGAATATCCCGGCACCGATGCAATCCAGCTACAAACGCCTGTGCAACGCCAACCCCAAGGCTCGGACAAGCGTTGGCAACTTTCTTGACCAAGGAAGCAGGGCCGGCTCCTTCTTTGATAGCTCTCTTATCAAGTTGACGGAAGGCATCGACAATCTCGACATCAAGACGGCCGAGGAGCGAGAGGATTTTCTAACGTGAGTCTGATGGAATGACGCAAGTGCCTCGCTGACAATTTTCCTAGCGGTCTGGATCAAATCAGCGACGACTTCCCGGAGGAGTTTTTCAAAATGAAGATTATGCCCGAGCTGATGAAGTCGGCCGAGTTTGGCGGCGGAGGCCCAAAGGCAGTCGGCGTAGTAATGAAAATTGCCACCAAACTCTCCAACGAAGACTTTGAGTCCAAGGTCACACCGTTCGTTGTCCGGCTATTTGGGAGCCCCGACCGGGCCATCAGAGTCTGTCTACTGGATAGCCTTCCTATAATAATTGATCGACTTTCCCAGAAGATCGTCAATGACAAGATCTTCCCCCAACTGGTTTGGAACCATGTCTCTAAATCTACGGCCTAGCTAATATTGCTACAGATCACTGGTTTCACAGACGCGGCGCCCATTGTCCGAGAGCAAACACTCAAGTCCGTTCTTGTCATCATAACCAAATTGTCAGACCGCACCATCAACGGTGATTTGCTTAAGCAACTTGCAAGGACTGCAAACGACGAGCAACCAGGCATTCGAACGAATACTACCATTTGCCTTGGAAAGATTGCCAAGAACCTGGGGACATCTTCTCGATCAAAGGTCCTCATTGCCGCATTTACTCGGTCTTTGAGGGACCCTTTTCTTCACGCCAGGAACGCTGCCCTGATGTCGCTCGGTGCTACTGTCGAATACTTTTCAGAGGAGGACAGCGCCTGCAGAATCATCCCCGTCTTTTCTCCCCTGCTCATAGACAAGGAGAAGCTCATCCGCGACGCTGCCAACAGGACCATGGACATTTATCTCCAGAAAATCCGAAAGGCCGCTGCTGCTATGCCAGACAGCGTCCTGCCTCCCCCACAGGTAGCCGATGCGGCAGCACCACCTCGAATGGGCACGCCGCAACATACCGAGAACGCTGGGTGGACAGGATGGGCCATCTCCTCCTTTACCAACAAGTTGTCGGCTGCGGCAGGCGAAATGCAGACCGAACCTGTCTCCGCTACTAGGAATGTCTCTCCTAAACCGGCTCTATCTCCAGGTCTGGAGCCGAAGAGGCCCGCCATGTCCTCTGCCTCGAGCCTTCATCGCCAGGCGGTAAAATCACCGCCGCCAAACATCTCACGCAAATCCTCCTCAAGCATGGTCGCCGAATCCTTCTGGCCGGCGGATGATGGCGACGACGGTGTGGATTCCTGGGGGAATATGGGAGACGATGATGGGTTTGGTGCCCCAGCCAAGGAACCTTCAAAGCAGGCCGCAAGCGCCTCGACGACTCCATTTGACGACGGCGACGAGCCAGACTTTGCCGGGTGGCTGGCCGCTCAATCACAGAAGAAGTCTGGACTGAGCAAGCCACTGCCAAAGGGCTTGTCAAAGTCTGCAGCAGCAAAGAAGTCTGCGGCGAGACCTGCCGCTAAGCCTGCTGCTGCAAAGAAGATTAACATGAAGCCTAAAGAGGCGGATGACGATGACGGGTGGGGCGATGGATGGTAAAGGTGTTGTAGATTGGTTCTTGGGGTAAGTAGAAGGAAGGATAAAACGAAGCCGCCATATTTGTCGTAATGTAGTCTAACTGGCGCTGGAGTCTGATATCAGGATAGCACTCTCTGGGTTTGGCATCAGCATCAGGATAGGGTTTCTGGTGATCAATAAAATGGTCAACTATTGAATATGACCCTCTTCTACTATTTAGTTTTAAATACGCCTTCCTTGATATCTCCTTAGATAAAGAAAGCAACACAGTAATAATACACGCAATAAGAAAAACCTATTCAGGTACAATACCCAGTACCCTAAAACACAGTATAATACATTCTATACTCCAGGTTAATTCTACATAGTGCAAGTACGGTGTTATTTCCTTTTGGAAATACTGCTTTATCAACTCGGACCTGATTCTATTGGTGAGCTTAAAGGTGGGGGTTACGGCGTCTCACCGTCGGTGAAAATTCGGTGAGAGCGGGATGTTTTTGGCTCAGATTTGTCCCACCTTTATTTTTTTCCCACCATCAACCAAGCAACCACTTGGTTCTTCACCACGCACAACTCCCTTGCACCACCCCTTCGACCACCGAAACAAAACCAAACGCCCGCTATGGCACAGGGCGTGATCAAGAAACTCGGGCGCCCCGCGGCGCCCAAAGTGACGCACTCGAAGCGCCAGGCGGCCAAGGTGGGCAAGTCCAAGAAGTCCCAGGCCAACCTCGACAAGGCGCACAAGAAGTTCACTAGCGGCATGGCGGCCAAGACGGAGCAGCTGCTGGGCGAGCGCGTTGGCCACCTTGAGCTCATCGGCCAGGGCAAGAAGGCCGGCAGGAAGACGACGCACAAGGGAGGCTCCAAGAAGTTTGGCTAAGAGGTGCCGGGAGGGGGAAGAGGGAGAGGGGGAGAGGGAGAAGTGCGCTGGGTCGTGGTATGGCGTCACGGGCGATGTGGCAATGGATTACGCGGGCCGAGGAGGGAAACTTGGGGGGGTTTACGGACTTTGTGTTGGCTTTCTTTGGCGTTTTTTTCAACTGCATCGGCGACGAAATATACCCGCGACGAGATCGGCTACGTCCAACATTTCCGACGCTCAATGCTTCTTACGCCCATAAGGCTTTCCCCGGTCAACTTCATGGACTATCGATACGGAACTATGACCTCCTAAGCGGGCAGCTCTCGATGTCGAACTCTCTGCCCTCGGCCACATGCGTCAAGATGGATGTCACGACCTCGTAGTCCCTGGCAACATCAACCCCCCAAGTCGAAACCGCCATGCGCACCGCCTTCCGCCCCTTCCACGCCGTCCCGCTGACGTACATGTGCCTCGTCTCGTTGATCTTGCCGACGAGCACCTCGTTGAGCGCCGGGTCCTTGGCGTGGAAGAGGACGACCATGAAGACCTCGGCCAGGTCGGCGCCCTCGTCGGGCAGCAGCTCGTAGTGCTCCGAGCCGCGCAGGAAGGCGGCCACGCGGCGGGAGAGCCCGACCATGGCGGCCAGCAGCCCCGCCATGCCGGGCCGCCCTTCGCTCAGGAGCACGGCGTACGCCGGCAGGGCGCGGAAGCGGCGCGAGTTCTCGAGGCCGATGTTGAGCGGGGAGGGGATGGCGTCTTGCGAGCCCGAGGAGAGGTATGCGGCGTTGGGGTTGGTGAAGACGGATTGCAGGGTGCGGTGCGATCGAGTTAGGAACATGCCGCAGTCGTAGGGCTGGTGTTTGGCTGGAGTTAGCAGTGCTCCTCGCTGGCTTGAGAGGACAGGGATACTCACCACGTTGAGAAGCTTGTGTCCGTCTACCGTGATGCTGTCGGCCAGCTCGAGGCCCTCGACCCGTTTGTGAAGCAGCTTGTACTCATCCTTGTCCTCCAGGGCACGAACGAAGATGCCAAACGCTGGGGCTTGTCAGCAAGCACTCTCTCATCTCTGCCCATCGCAGCAGCTGCGCCGTGTAGATTAACTTACCGCCGTCGACATGAATCCAAGCCCCGTACTTGTCCGCCAACTCCCTGACCCTTCTCATCTCGTCGACGCCGCCGATGGCGAAGCGACCCGTGTTGACCTCGCCGGCGCTGATGGCGATGATGCTCGCCGTCCCGGGAACCCGCAGCGCCGCCTCCAGCGCCGCCACGTCCAGCCGCCACGGCTCGTCGCCGCTCAGCCGCAGCTCCTTGACGGAGCTCCGCCCGAAGCCGACGACGCTGGCCGCCTTGGAGAGGGAGCTGTGCGCAGCGCTCGTCAGGACCTGAAGCTCGGTGACGCCGGCGCTCGCGCACGCCCGCAGCAGGCCCAGCTCTCCCACGCTCCCCCGGCCGCCCAGCTTCCTGCCCAGCACCGCTTCCCGGCCGCACGCGAGGCCTAGGACGTTGCTCCCCGTCGCGCCCGTGGTGAAGGTCCTCCCCCCCCACGCGGCCTCGTCGCCCAGCCTCAGCAGCGCCACCAGCATCGTCAGGGCGGCGTCCTCGACAGCCGTGGCGGCCGACTGCTCGGGCAGGTGGACCTGGACGTTCTGGTCCAGCCGCGAGACGACGTTGTCGGCCCACCCGGCGAGCGGCAGCACGCCGCCGGTGACGAAGCCATAGTACCGCGAGGACAGGCCCTGGCCATTGAGGCCCGGGACGATGTCGTCGACGATGTGCCGCACCGTGTCCGCGTCGGAGCGGCCGGCGAGGAACGACGGCGATGCGGGCCGGGGGAGGGAGGCATGAGCGGCCTGGATATCCCCTGGGGATGGCAGCGTGCGGAACTCGACGGTCCGGGGGGCGCGACGCCCAGCCAGGCGGTTCTCTTGTTGGTGGAAGTCGTAGAGATAATCCATGGTTGATAAGTTCCTGTTTTTTCTTCTTCTTCCTCTGTATTAGCAGCGATTGAAGAACTAGTAGATCTGGGGAGACTTGGCGAATCCGCTGGGCTTTTATAGGTTCGTCGAGTGCGTTGTATCCGGAGCAGTTGCTGAGCGCGTTGGCCGATCCATCATCTTGTAAGTCGGAGGGCGCTGACTATGCGCCCCACCCGAGGTTGAAGGGGCAGGAGTTTGCGAAGCTACTGTGAGGCGAAGAGCTAGAGATGGAGAGGACGGGATGATTATCATAGTGAATGCAAAAAAAGAAATGAAAATAGAATAAGGAGAGGCTTTTTTGTCACTGATTGAAGGACCCTTGCGTATTGTGTCTGCATCTTGGACCCATTCGCTCAGTCTCACATTTCTCTACCATGAGCCCCTTACTGGTTGAAGATTGTGACGATGTGAGAAATGCAAGTCACTTTTTGACAAAGTCACGCCATGGAGTATTCACCAGGGACCTATCGTCGAGTGACCCGTCCATCGACAGGCCAGCCAGGCGCCGGAGGAGTAAACATTGTCTACACAGAAACCCAAACCAAGAAAAGAAATCCACCTCGATCATGTCCAGTCGGTCCCTGCATCATTTGCGCCACGCAAAACACGCGATAAACCCACCCATCCAGCCGTACGCACTTTCGACTGTCCCAACCATGCTTGCGACTACTACAGGTTGGCCTTCTCGGCCACGCTGCCAATCTTCAAGTCGGCGCCGTACTTCTTGAGGACGTCCTCGTTGTGGTACTTCCAGAAGGGCTTGGTGGCGTCCTTGCCGGACCAGCGCTTGAGGATCTTCGCGCCGCCGGGGTGCTCGTCGATGAACTCTGCGGGCGAGGTCTTAGCAGATTGCCAGTTCGGGTGCGAGCGCAAGGGAGAAAAAAGGAGGGCATCCATGTTCATCTCGTCTCGCCGCGCTCCCTCTCTGCGGGGATTTCAAGGGCAAAAGCATGAGACGGTATGGGATACGACGGGGAGAGAAAAGGAAAGGAAGACCCTACTTGTCACGTCGTAGACGTCGCTCTCGACGATGAGCCAGAAGCCGTCGTCGGCGCTCTTGTGCTTCCCCACCTCGGCGGTCGAGTACTTCTCAGCCATGGCGCGAGATGAGAGTGGAACAGGGATGGATGAGCCGGAGGTCGAGATGTTGAATAAAAACAGGAACCCGGCGACAGTGGGAGACTGATGAGAGTGATTGGTTCACGGCGTCTGTTGAATGGATGAACCAGCAAAAAGGACGGCTGGGGAAGTTGATGAGGAAAGGAGTTATCTCCGAGGCACCTCTTCTCCCGGGCTCCCTAATTAGTCTACCTACCTACCTTCATAGATAGGTAGTACCTAGGTAATAAGTGAGTGGGGATTTCCATGCCTCGGTACACCTTTGTCGCCGGCACGCGGGCAACAGCGCTATCGTAGCGCGTAATGGCGAGCCTGGGGAGGCTCCTCTCGCGCTAAAGGACCCCGACGTCATGCCCCGTGGGGAGAATGATCACACCCAGCGTATCACAGCGAGACGATTTCTAACTGCCCCATCATCACGAGGGTATCACGCGGGCATCACGCAGGATGCACCTGTGTACTAACAAGACCTACCATCCAAACAGGTATCCAATGCAACGGGGAGATTTAGCATTTTTCTAGACCATTCCAGTTTGCAGAGGAGAGTTCTGGCTCTGTCTAGTGTCGGGTACCTGAGCCTCAATCCTTCTCTTTCTTCCGTCGTCATACTAGCTTCCGTTGGCTGAACACGTGGGATCAAACCCGATCTAGCAACAGCTCTCCCAACTCATCCATTTACGCTCTGCCTTCTAGAAATCAAAGAAAATCTATCCTCGTGTCGGTACTACGCAGCGGCAGTCTCAGCAGGCACCACCGCTGACCCTCTTCGCATGGCTCTCCTGAACCGGTCTGCAAACGCCGACGTTCCTCTACAGTCGCTCTGGGTCCGTTTCTCCATGGCTTCTGGCATCCACTCGCCAATCTTGGAAATCCGGGAATCATTCTGTTGGAAAACAAACGCAGATTAGCCGTCAACCCTAGCACATCTTGTTTCCTCACTTGGAGAGGAACAAAGTCGAACGGTCGGCAAGGTTGGAGATGGAGAGAGAGAGAGAGAGAGAGAGAGAGAGAGATAGAGAAAGCTTACCGAAGGGTGTGTGCTCAGCATTTCCGGCACCTCCTGGCCGCCATGCTTCTGGATCGACTCCATCCGCTGCCAGAACCCGACCGCCTGGCGCGGGTCGTAGCACGCCTCGGCCATCATCATCAGCCCGATGTAGTCGGCCTCGCTCTCCTGCTTGCGCCCCATGGGCAGGTAGAACAGCAGGTCCTGCAGGTAAAAGCCGCCCACGAAGCTCCAGATGCCGAAGAGCGCCAGCCCCGGCAGCGCGCCCGCGAGGAAGAAGATGCTGCCCGCCGTCAGGTTGCCCACCCACGCCGCCGACAGCCGCTCTGCCGCGTGCGACGCCGTGTTGTGCGCGATCTCGTGGCCCAGCACCGCGGCAAGCGCGTCTTCGTTTCGGCAGACGTTGAGGATGCCGCTGTGGACAAACACCTTGCCTCCCGGGAGGACGAAGGCGTTGGCCGTTCCTACAGAAGCCCCAAAATGCGTTAGCCTATAGCTTGAATCCGGCGCAGCTGGTCGCGACGAGGCACAACGTACGGTTGTCAGCAATGACGAATATCTCCCAGTTGAGATCCGTCATGCCACTCACGGGGATCAATCGCTTCATGACCCTCTTCACCAGCATGGTGCGCGGGTCCCAGTCCGACAGGAAGCGTCCGCCCTGGGCCCTGACCTGCTCGATGATCTGCCCGGCCGCCTTGGCGTGCGCGCGCGCCACCATGGCGTCGGAGAGGAAGTTGAAGCGCCGGCGGCCCGTCACGGGCACCGTCTGCGAGTTGTAGAGGTAGAAGCCTATGGCGGCGACGACGGTGGCGACGACGAAGGCGCGCGAGTTGCGGCTGGTGCCCGCGCGGGTGAAGCGGCTGGCGACGCGGTTCGGGACGAGGGGCTGGGCATCGCGAAGGCGATCGTAGGGATCTTGCTGCTGGTCTTGATGCTGGTGCTGGTGCTGTGGTAGTTTCTCGCTACGGTTCGGCCGGGCGTGGGAGAGGAAGCGGTGTCGGACGACGGAGGGAGCGGGTCGTAGATGGAGCGACAAGGCCGGGCGCGAGACGGCCAGCCGCATGAGCAAACGCGGGGCAGACATGGAGAGACGAGAGGCCCCCAATGGGCCTCGGAAGGCTCGTGGGGCGCGTGTTGGGGGAGGGGGGCTGTCAAGGGTTTGGCGACTGAGCGACTGAGGGACGAGCAGCGGGCGTCAGACGCGAGATGCTTCCTTTGGCGTTGCCGTTGCAAGTTCCCTCGTTGACGGATCCATCATGTTCGGCACAGTCCGGCGGGGAGATGGATGGCTGCGTCATGCTACCTAAAATACTAGGGCTAGGTAGGTACCGTAACCCCCCTGTAGCACTCGCTGGCTCTCTCGTAAACTCCACTGTGGCTTGGCGGGTAGCGCGCTGCGAGACAGCCCCGAGACCACCAACAGGGACTTCGCCTTGTACTACGATACTTATGCCAGACGAGTTTCTAAAGCCGACAGTTTACCTAGTGATCATCTAGATCAAGTTAGTGGAGGATCAGCATAGAAGTTGGGATTCAGTTTCGTAGTTAGTATTCAGTTTTGTAGTTAGGATTGAGGATCTGTTAGGATTCAGCTTAGCAGTTAGATGGGATTCAGCTAGAGGTTAGCACTTAGGATCTGCGGCACTGGCACAAGCGTAAATCCCCGGCCGATGAGCTCGTCGGCCGTAGTCCCAACACACCAATCCTTCATCGCTCCCCCTCGAGGAGCGTATTTGAAGAAGCCAACCACATCGCCGCCTTCAGTCCAGATGGCGCTCCCGCGCATGCTTCCAGAAAAAAGGCCCCCCTGTCCCTGGCCCATGTAGTACCAGGTTGTCGAGGCCCATCGGTGTCGGGAATCGTCGCTAGCGGCCCGTTGATATGACGGATAACCGGCAGTTCCGTCAATGCAGCCGGTATCTGGCGAGCCTATAACGGCAGAGTCTCCTAGCTTGACGAAATTCTTGACTGAGACCAGTCTTTTGAGCTGGAGAGACTCTGTCATGGTCTCCTTCCGGAAGGTGACGTTGAAGAACTGTTCTTCATCATGTAACTTCACAAGCCCTATATCTGTGTAAGGCACCAGATCGGTTTGACGGCGAGCTTGGAAACCTGGAGGTCATCCCATTTCATCCTCGTACAAGTAATAGCAGGGAATCTTGCCGGCCCTCCAGGGCAATTTGGAAACATCGGCGTTTCGGTGCTCCAGTACGATGATGGTAAAGTTGCCCCAGTACATGACCTCGGTAATTGAGACATCGATGGTCTCAAAGTGGTCCTTGATGATGTTGAAGAGAGGCTCCCAGTCCTGCACGTCTCGATGATTCACGTCTTCTGCGATGAAGCCGTTCTTTCTTTGAACAGGTCGCAGGATAGGCATGGGTGAATCATCGTTGCTATGTTGCTCAGCAAAGTAGATGGGAACGCCCCGATGGTCTTGGGCCAAGGCTTTGGCGGCAGTGACGGTTAAAAAAGAATGAGAAAAAAGCCATCGTAAGCCAAACCAGAGTTCCCAGGGGAAAAGCGTCTTTATGATGGCTCGGTTTTGGGCCTCGTAGATGAGGCTTGGGTCGTCGCGAATGTTGAACGGGAGGATGATGTGCCGCGCAAGATGCCATCTCGGGTGCTGTTGCTCAAGGCGAAGATGGAAGCAACAAAATATGAACCCGAACTCATATATATGTATGCTTTGAGGATATGCACGTGATATGGAGGCGATGAAGGGCGGCTGAGTTGGCATTATATATATTGCGGTTAAGGATAAGCCTTTTAAGAATGGATAAAGGTTAGAAAACAAAGGTACTAAGAACCTAAGGTTTTATAAGTAGCTTAGGAACTTACTAATACCTACTACTACTTAGATACCTAGGCACTTTAGTATTAGGAATTATCTCTTTGTGATTACCTAGTACTTATGCTTTCAAGAATGTTAAATAAAGCCACCAAGGTTATAAAATATAACACGGATAGTATCCATCCTAGGTGGTGTCTCGAGGCCTTCTAGATCGTGCGGGGTGCAGAAACTAGCAGCCCGTGACCCGACGTATGCTGACGCTGAATGTTTACTATGAAACCGAGCTGCTTTCTGAGCAGAGGATAATGATGTGAGAGGACATATCGAGGCAAGGCAGCTTGTCTCATGGCCTCCGGGTCTTCCAGAGACGTGAGCTGCATCAAGTGACTCGGAGAATCAAGGTCAACACGGCAATTGCCCGTTATGTTTCGGCACAATCGATCAACAACACTTTACCTTCCTCAAACTTCGTCAGCATGACTGTGAATCACAGCGCTCAGGCTCACATCTTCCTTTGTCATCAGCCTCCGTACCTGTCCCGCCTGTCGTCAGCTTACGTCCTAGTCAGATCCGTGAATCACCCCGGCCAATTAGGTAGTGTGGCCCGATAACAACCCTCGCCAGATGAATATCATCATTCATCTTCCCTCCCATCTCACCGCCCAACCACTTACTCACTCACTCACTCCTCAATCTGACATCTTCGAATCTCCGGCTCCTCTAAACACAAGCTCAAACCATTCTTCCTGCAACAGCCCCCGAAACAAAAGGCCATCATGGGCCGTCACACATTCCAAGAGCCCGCCCTGAGCGCCCTCAAGCCCATCTTCACGCCGTCCTCGGAGCCAGAGCTCCCCAAGGCCGCGGTGCTCATCCAAACCCTCGGCCTCATCCCGCACGTCGAGGGCGGCTACTTCAACCAGACGGACGAGGACGCCACGACGATCCCCTCGCCCTACCCGCGGTCCCCCCTGACGCCGGCCATGGCCGAGCCGCCGCGCCCCGGCTTCGACGCCGCCGTGCGCCGCCTGTCCACCACCATCTTCTACCTGCTCACGCCGCGCCGCCCGCTGGGCCGCTTCCACCGCAACCGCAGCCGCATCATCCACACGCTGCACCGCGGCCGCGGCCGGTACGTGATGCTGCACCCGGACGGCCGCGTCGAGAGCTTCGTCGTCGGCCCCGCCGTCGAGCGTGGCGAGCGGCTGCAGTGGGTCGTCGAGGGCGGCGTGTGGAAGGCCAGCTACCTGCTCGAGAGCGAGTCCTCCGACCAGCCCGAGGGCCTGCTCATCTCGGAGACAGTCGTGCCCGGCTTCGAGTACGCCGATCACGAGTTCCTGTCCCAGCGCCGTCTGGAGGAACTGCTGCCCGGAGATAGAGCCGCCGCCTTGGGATGGCTTGCCAGGAAGAACGAGGAAGTAGTCGAGGTCATTGCTAGTTCTGGGGAGTCGGATGCTCCGGTTTTGTGATTCTAAAGGGCGGGAGCTCGCAAGATGGATGAACAGCTTGAGGTCGATAAAGTCAAAGGCTAGTGAACCAGCTTGAGGATAAAAGGTCAAGGTGTCATCCAGTGACATGCGGTAGGAAACAGCTCAGCCATCAAGGGCCATAGAATAGTGGCAAGGGATCAAACCCCTGAAGATGAATAAGCAGAGTTGTTCATTGATTGCGTCCGCATAATCTAGAATAATATCGTCCGTCTCTAATCGTGCAGGTCATTCAACATTATGGGTACTCATTCTCGCTCAGGGTATCATGGGCATCAACTTCCAAAAACAGCCAGTATGCTGTATCGAGCGTTTCTTTGCACCCCTCATTTTTCCCAGTCCCACGGGAGACGCCCGCCCGTTTCTCGATTTGGGCTTCTTCGTCGCCTCCACCATGTGTGATGCTCCCTCCCCCTTCCTATTTGATCGAAATCGAAGGCGTCCTCGGCTCTGGGAGCTGCTGTATACGTTCAAGAAAACGCCACTGGTGGCATTGGCCTCTCGCCAGGGAAAGGCTTGCGTCCGGTGACGACGTGCATGGGTATGTAGGCGTGGATGCGGGTGTCGGTGAGTTCGCGTCGCACGTCGACGAGTGACACCTAACATCCAATCAGCTGTTTGCTCCGAGATGGAGAAGAAAATGGAAGGCAGCTTCTCCTGGTCCTACCTCTATTTCGGCGGGCGTCCTCCCAAAGGCCCGGTTGAACAGCGTAAAGGAGAAGCCGCTCAGGCCGGTGAGGAAGTTCCTCTCCCACATCCTGCCCAGCTCCTTGAGGAGCTCGTCCTTAGGCCAGCCGTTCATAGGCATCTTGAAGACACGCTCTTGAATGTCCACGAACCCCGCGTCCTCGTAGTATTGACGCAATCTAGCGGCAAGCACAAGAGGGCGATCTATCATGTCTGAGGCGACTTGCAAGTCGCGGAACCACGTGGCCAGGGGGCCCTCCGGATTGAGGGTCCCGTCGTCGCAGGCCACAGCACCATCGTACTCCTGAGACTCGAAGTAGCAGCCGGGGCTGAGCGTCTCGAAGGCCTGGTCTGCGATCTGCTCCTTGAATGATGACCAGCAGCCAGCGGTGGTACGGGTATGGATGTAGTCGAATTTCTCAGTGTAGTCCCATGGTTGGGAGCTGCAGAAACAGGAAGGGACACGAGTCAGTAGCGGCACAGCATGGGCAAAGACGTAGGAAAGCAGATCAACATACGAGTCTTCCACGTAAAAGCTCACGTTCGGGGGCACGTTCCGAGGCTGGATTGGAGAGAGATCCGTGGCGACGACTTCGGAATTGGGGAACTCGTCTCCCATCTTGATAGCCCAGTCACCCAGGCCCGTAGCGATGTCGAGAATATTACGAGGCGGGTGTCGTTTCGAGAGGGGGGCAAAGAAGAGTCGTCCACCAAAGAGTTTTACCATGGCATCGTTCTGGAGCTCCAGCCGGTCTCGCTCCAGCTGGTCGTTGGGGAAGGCGTATGCTAAACGGACAGTCAATCTCCATTGGCGACATTGTGGGCACGGAGCAAGACTCACAGCCTGCTCTGTAGGCATGGTACGTCCTGCCGAACTCTTCAGGGAAGGTTTGGACACTTTCCGTCAAGGATTCCGAGTCGACGCTGGAGAGGGTTGGTTAACGGCTCCAAAGAGCGGTCATCGAGGGTTGGTCCAAGAAACTCACATGTCCTGTGCATCAGGCTGTGCAGGTGGGAAGAGGAAACACGGTCAGTAAAAGAAAAGTCCTGCTAATGTGCACGAAACGAAGCTTCGGCGGTGACCGCCAAAATAAAACGGGCATGGGACGAATACACACATCAGGCTCAATGAAACTATTCTTGCCGGAGTTTGAGGCGGAGCAGTTGAAGGTAAACTGAAACTGGCTCAAGTCGGAGGGGGGAGTATCTGGCATGTCGATGGAGTCGTTAGTTGTCATGGGTGGCTTCGGCATTGTTGATTATCGTCTGGAGGCTGGCGGGGATGCAGAGTATGGTGCAGTCACAGAATCGGGAGAAGTATTGGTACGAAGTACAAAGTCGAGTGGCCTAGGCCATTGGACGAGGGCGGTAGGATTCTGATGCAGCCCACACAAGCGAAGCCGAAAGCGACCCGTCAGAATGGTAACGCTGAGGCCGCGACCCCACAGCAGGGGAAAATGTCAAATGGCTAGCTAGACAAGTAGTCTGGCAATATGAGGGGGTGAATCGAAGGTGCGGGATATGGGGGCTTGGGGGAAGCCGGAGAACGGAGAAACGAGCCCGAGGGCGAGAACGTGATAGTACGTAAATCAGTTCAGCAGGTTAGAAAAACGGGTTGGAATAATCCAAGACGACTTGAGGGAAAGGTCGAGTCGTAGAGGCGAGGAGGCGAGAGAGACGGAGAGAGAGAAAGATGGTGAGGAGCCGTAGCGTTTGTGTGGGCAGGTGTGGATATGGATCGGCAGATGAGGTGGTGGTGGTGCGGTTCTGTTGTTGACGAGAGGGTATCGATGGTAAGGATTATCGAGAGATAGACGGGGGAGACAGAGAAGGCGAAACCGAGGGCGGAGCAGCTGAGAGCGAAAAAGTGGTATCCGAATAAGGGACAGCCGAATTCGAGAGGAAACGAGCTCGATGAAGGAAGAGAAGGAGTTTTGGCCAAGAAAGTGGACCAAGGGTGGGTTGACGAAGGAGGGCGGAAGATGGAGACAGAGATAGGAAGTTTGAAGCGCGGGAAAAGGACGACGACGAGAAGGGGTGGTATGAGATGGATATCGAAATCGGGGATATGGGGAATGGGCCCGCAAGCACTTGTCGTCGAAGGAGCATCGATTAGGAAGACGGGAAGATAGTCCGTCAGCTCTAAGAGCCGAATAAGCAAGGCCGGTAAGAGAAGGAAAAGGTCGA
Source organism: Corinectria fuckeliana (assembly GCA_019137255.1). Classification (NCBI taxonomy): domain Eukaryota; kingdom Fungi; phylum Ascomycota; class Sordariomycetes; order Hypocreales; family Nectriaceae; genus Corinectria; species Corinectria fuckeliana. The sequence continues at coordinate 72,988 of WPDH01000069.1, read as the reverse complement.
CGAGGTACAAGACAATAGGGCTAAGGACAATAGGTATGGGGCAAGGCAAGGCAAGGCAAAACAAGACCAGTCAAGAGTCAAGACACTACTTACATGATGAGACGAGACGCGACGAGCTAAGACAGGACAAGGCCGAACAAGGCAAGACAAGACAAGCTTAGGCCAAGACAGGAGACATAACCCTCCCCCTCTCTCTCCCCCTACATGATCTTTTAGTCAGGAAAGCAGGCAGAAAGGTGCAAAGGACCCAGCAGTCTGGGACGGGTATCTGACTCGGCTTTCTAGCCCAGCCTGGTACGCCCCGCCTTCGAAGCAACCTGGTCGCTGGGTCTCTGTTTTGGGTCGGGGTCCTTGTACGCTCGTACCCGCGCCCCGCCCCTCGTCCCTCAGACATGACCCAGTCTGTCGGTTATTTGAGGAGGCGGCGGGAAGGGAAAGGGAAAGGGAAGGGAGCGTGTGAGTGGGTTTGTTGGCTGGCTGGCTGGCTGGTTGGTTGGTTGGTTGTTTGGTTGTGAGTGTATGTATGTGTGTGTGTGTGTGTGTGTGTGTGGCTAGTTGGTGAGCAGGACTGTACTTCTGTCCGGAGCAGGGAACAGCGATGAGAGGAACAACAAGTGAAGAGGATTCGAGCAACAGCAGCCAAGGAGGCCCAAGCACTGCCATCCCCGTCCCGTCCACAAAAAGAAAAGGGAAGGGTCACAGAAGGCAGGGAACCCAGAAAGGGAACCCAGAGCCTAGAGACATGGATCAGGGAGCCTCTGTGTTCCACCAGCAAGCAACCTGCAATGTACGAAGTACACCCACACCTCCAGGCTTGTTTTGGCCGAGCGGGCCTAGGTTAGACAACCCTCCCCTCCCCCGTCCCCCAAGCTTGGCAACTCGCGTCAGCAGAGGAGGCCACCGTAAGAAATGAACCCCGCATAAACAGCTGAACGGGATTGAATAGGTTTGTGCATCTCTTTATTGTTGTTTACTGGACACATGTCCCTGCCTGGTTCGTGTGTGCTGTATGTTACGTGAGAGTGGGTGCTGTGAGATGAGAGCAAGCAAGTAACGGTCTCGGCGACCCAGTCCATGTTGTAGGTAATCAATGTTGCAGTGTCAGGCGGAACAAACCGCCCCCAAGCCGGGTCAAGTCTCATCCAGCCTCATCCAAAAGGTCCCAGCGATTTGGGTAAGCTAAAACAAGGGGACCGGGGGCCTGGATCCGGTGGTCTGGGTCGGGAAGCAACAACCCGTCCCCGGCAGCTTGGAAACCCGACGGAACGGTGATAATTCCTAGGATGGATTATTCTCAGGCAGGGAAGGGGTGGGGGGCTGAGAGACAGGTACATAGCCAGCCAGAGAAGAGAGGACAGCAATCGGTGAGCTTTGCGAGAGGTGCCTACTTTGTAGGTGTGTGTGTGTGTGTGAGTGTGTTGTTTGCATGCGCAGTGTGTCTGTCGATCTCGCTCTGAGTAGCCGGCGGGCCTAGCTAACTAGGTACCTAGGTAGGTATTAGGTAGGGGGCCGTGGCGTGGGAAATTGCAAATGCAATGCAATGCAATGTAGGAGAAAGACGGTAAACGGCAACGGCATTTGCTGTACAAGCGCAGAGTAGGTAGACGTACGTAGTAGGAACCAGACGGCCGGGATCGGTGACGTGCAAGAGCGTGCGCGGTGAAGCTGGGCTGGTTGGTTGGTTGGTTGGTTCGCCGATCCAAGGTTGTGGGATGAGGATGGAGTCGAATTGGAGGGGAAATGTATCTTAGCATCTGGGGGAAGCAAGGGAGGGGGGGGACTCTAGGTGCTTACTTGCTACCTCCTATGGCAGGTGCATAGCCCACCGTCCGATCTGGGCAGGTTCAATCCTGGGCCAAAAAGCAACCATAAAGTACCATAATGAATTCATGACCACGTTGAGGCTAAAGATATGCAGCCAGCAACTAGCTGCCGGTGTTGTTTCTTGCTCTAATCACGCAAGTCTCCCGTAGTCACGCCAAAGGTACCCGGTAACCTTGCTTTGTTAGTTCCATTCTCTAGCAATGGCCTGGCGACAAAAGGAACTTAGCAAGGTGGGCACCCACACCTATCCATGTATGTATTAGTTTCTGTCCCCAAGGAAAAAGAAAAGAAAAGAAAAAAGAAAGGGAAAAAAAAAGGGACCGCACACCATCCAAGGACAAATGCAGTAATAAATGCGGCAGGTCGCAGTCGGATTATCGTCCAAGGACGCACCCGCTAATGTACATCAACAGCCGCTCTCCCGTCTTCCCGTCTTCCTCCATCCCGGCGACATGGGCCTCGGAGATCAGTGATTCCCAACCTGGCTTCCAAACCGCCCCGACGCTTCCGCAAGAGAGACCACCAAGGTAACCACTGCTACGTAGTATCAGTAACATGCACCACGTACGTGCATAGGTAGGTATCTAGGTAGTAATGGAGCTCCCCGTTCCCGTCCCAATCGCACCACCACTACCCACACTACAGACAGACCACCGACCACAGACCATGAACAGAGACACACGCCCCCGAAGAAACCCCCCCCCCCCCCCTAAACATGGCCGTCTCAGGAGCAGAAGGAAAAGAGCCAATCTGTCTCCGGCGCCTTGGTCCTGGAAACCTCGTCCTCCCGCCACCCAGCAACAGGCTAGACTTTGTCGCGTCTTCCCCCCTCCCCCCGCTGGTACGTAACTTACATGGAAGAATTGTTGCTGTTCGTATGTACTTTCAACGTCGTTTGCTAATCTTAACCCCATCCAACTGGTTAGCGCCCCTCCCTTCGGTCAAATGCCGTTTTTCCTGCTTTCTTTAGCAAGCAGATTTGCGCAAGCAGACACACCGGGGTTCTGGGCCGGAGGGCTTTTACTCCAGCTGCTATGAAGAGACCTTGCTATACGTTGAACTACATAGTTGATAGTATGTAATGCAGGCCGAGACGCCGTTCTGTTCCTTGCTTTCCCGCCGGCCTCGTTCCTTTTCTTTCCTCCGACTCTTCTTGGATATGGTCCATCTCGGGCTGTCGCCTGTTTGGCCCAGAAAGGCAGGCATCGGAAGCCACCGTAGAAGCCACAGTACGAAGTAATTAGATGGCACCTAGTCTACTAGTTGAGGTGGCCATGGTGGTCCGTTGTCGACAAGTACAGTGCAGTACAGTACAGTACGTAATATTCGTACAACCATTCAACAACAGCAAGTAACATGCATGCATGATGCATACACACGGGCCGCGGAGGCCGCGGACGGGATTGATGATTGTCGTTCCAGTCGGTGGGGTACGAACCATTGCTCTACGAAGTACGAATACATGAATACAACACACTATATTGCCAGAAGCTAACCTCAAAAGTAAATACTACAGGACCATTAGTCTACCGGCCGTCTGGCTTCCCGAAAAGGTCATATCATTTCTCCCTCTAGACTGACTATGGTCCTTTAGTCGGCTTCATTACCGACGAACCGGCCAAGGAGAAGCTGCCGTTGTACCGTGCCATCCCACCATCGTGTTATTGTGCAACTACATAGTATTAACATACGCGTTTCTAGCTTTCGGCCTCACCCATGTCCGTAGAAGGATCGTTCATCCCATCCATCGCCCCCGATCCCCTTGATCCTGACCCTTGCCATCATGGAGATGAAACGTCGCCGATTGCTGTGCCCATTCCGACGCCAATGATGCCAGCCCTTTCTTCGAAATCTCATCGCGTTCGCATCCTATGTGACCGCGTTTCTCGGCCCCCCCCCCCCCCCCCCCCCCCCCCCCCCCCCNNACCCCCCCCCCCCCCCTGTCGGCCCGCAACCTTCACACCCTTGCGCAGCAAAACCAGGCGCGTTCAGTGATCCACGAGGCTCATGAGAGCTGTACGTCAGAGGCGCTGTTCTATGTAAATTGAAATGCCCTTGTTAACAACCATCCACCAAGCGTGCCTAGACCTCTCCAAGCTCCGTTCACCTCCTCCGGGCGCGTCCGGGTATACTCAGGGCATGCATCGGTCGGCTCTAAGCGTTCGTATCGCCGTTTGCGGGCCTTTCAGTTGCTTGACCCATCCATCCTCTTTTGCGCATAGTACTGCTGCCATCGCAGAGCATATTATGGCCTGATTCTATCCTCTGCCGTACGTACTCCGTACTGCGGAGTAACTTAAAGAGGCACCTTTGCTTGCCATAATTTAGTCAAGTTAACCCCTATTCACTTGTTACTGCAATCAGAACAAAGGGGCTTCCGCCGTTAGAATGCGTTTCAAGCTTTTCCCCAATTGACCGCGTCTCCCGTCCCGTCCGAGAACTGGGATCGACAGCCAGAACAAGTATATATGTATAATAATAATTAAAATAAAACAAAATAAATACGTTTTGAGCGCTCTGTCAGTCAAAAGCAACAACACGCGCAAAAGCCACAGCTGGACTACAGAGCGAACAGACTCTCTCGCGCGATTGGCTTAGCCCCAATGCTTGTCGTCTGTGTTCCCTATTAGCCCTCATCCTGTGCGCATAGCCCTCTCCTGCGACCAAACTTGTAGTCCAGACTGAATTATTGCCTTGTTTTCTGCATTGTGGCTGCATCGTGCGCATTTGACGGCACCATGCACGCTTGACCCGCAGCCACAGTGGGCGTCTTCAAGTAATCCCTAGCATCGAGTCGTACAGCAATGCCACACTCCATACTTCGTTCGCGTGTGCGACTCTTCAAGGCAGGGATTTGGTCTTTCGTACAAGTTGTGACATGCGTCTTTCAAATTCGACTCCTCGCTTCAGAATTGTCACTTCAAGCTTCCGTCCAGTCTTGTCCTTTTTGACAAGGGCCTCGTCGTTATTCAATGTCCAAGCCGGGCTGGTACCTCATCTAGTAACATTCCTTCACATTACAACAGTCTTATCCAACTCGACTCCAAATTCGAGTCTTCGCCGCCTGGAGACCTGCGCCCGCGTCGGCATTCAGACTTCCCGGGTCTGCCCAGGCTATATATCCAGGCTCCCTTCAACGGTATCCGTACTCCTACATCACTAGCGTTTCCCTCCTCATTCTTTGGGGGTATAATTCATCTCATCTAGTTCACCGCCAAACGTGACAACAAAAGAAAAGTTATATGCTGAAATGAGAGAACGTTTCAAGTCATGACCGCGTTCACTCAGTCCTCCTCCCTCCCCTTCCTCCCTCTTCAGTAGTTACTTCCAGGATAAGGGCTGGCGATGCCGCTGCCAGGCACGCTGTCGTTGCTCGACATGAACGTCTGGTCGATCCGGAAGATCCAGTCCATCTTGTCCCGCTCGCTTCGCGCTGCAAAGAGCCACGTGTTGTCCGTCCCATAAATGGCAAACACGGCTGACTGCATTCGTTCGCTCAGACGCTGAAGCCCGGGTCCCCCGGACGAGTCTCCGCCGCTCGTTCCCGTCCAGATGGTAGAGATAACCCGGCCAGATGACGTCCGTCGATGGCCCGGCGTGAAGTCAGCTCCGCCGTTCTGGCCCTGTGGAGCGTCGTAGTCGTCCGGACCATGCAGGAGTCCCAGCACGCCCGGTTGGCTATCTACGCGCGAGTTTCGCAAGCACACCAGCGCAACCTCGTCGCCGTCCGACGCAGAATGAATGTGCAGGTACGGCCTCCTCAACTCCACGAACCGCTTGACCCACCGTGTCGAGTCGCTATTTGGCACCAGCAAGTACCCGCCCTTCAACACCTTGGGGTTCTTGGGCACCCTGATGATAGTTGTGATCAGAGTCGGTGCCACGGGCGCATCACTGATGACGCCGTTCGTGGGTGGCGTGGTGTTTTCTGGGCTCAGGATGCTAGCCAGCGGATCCGGGTACTTCTTCCAGAGCTTGAGACACTTCTCCAAAAGCTCAGTTTGCCTTTCGTCGTATTCGGACTTGGCCTGTACCTCCTCCACCTTGATAGTCTCGTCCCCGGCTACATCATCCATCCCCTCTACCTCCGCATCAAGCTGGTCCTCTTCATCGAATGCAGCTTGGGATGTATCAGGAGTGTCGTTGAGAAGATCATCATCATCGGGGATGATGGGCTTCAGCTCGGGAGAAAGCTCCGTTTTGGGTTCATCCTGGGCAGCTTTGTCGCTGGCATCGTCTAATCCAAGCTTGGAGAGAACCGCCTGAGCTGCCGGAACCTCTGCTGTTCGTCTTTTCTTCTTGCGAGCCATGATGAAGTCGCTCACCAATGACACCCCGCGAGGCGTCCAGCTTGTCAGATTTTCTTCTCCCTTGACATAGTCGTGTTGGCTGTCCATCCTCCACAGATCACCAATTCTCTTGATCGGAGCAGGTCGCATGGTGAGCGTAAAGATACCCGTCGACGACCGCACAAATCTCATGTTCTGGAACAGGGACGAAAAGACCGAGGTTTGACGCACAAAGGATCTCGACATGATCTGGACGCAGACCTTCTGCGAGAATTTCATAGGCTCAGCCAGCTTCTCAGAGCTGATCTCCCAGGATATCGTCATCTGAACGCGATACTTGTCCGCAGTCACCCTGTCGAGTAGGAGCGAATTGTGCATGCTGGAGTCCCATTGGGCGTACATGGTGATGTTCCGGGTACCGTTGGCATTCTCGCGGAAGACCGGGCTCGAAGAAAGCTTCAAAGTTAGATCTAGGTCATTCGAGGCCATGTCGGGCGTCTTTCCGGCCGAGTCCACCAGCCGAATCTTCCCGACACGGACAGCAGACACGTCCCCCCAAGGCAACGCGTCACCCGAGCTATGAGAAATGCTGATGGCGATTCTTCTCTGTAGGCCCTGGTGCAGTTGGAACGTGCCGGTATCCAGCTCGCTCGTCTGGGTTACCTCCACCGCGGCATACTCGCCGTTCTCATTGAGTTCCATGATCTGGACACGGGAGAGCAGATCGTGCTTTTCTTGCGTGAAAAACTGCGACTCGTTGATTCGAGTGCCCTTTGGGTCGTCTTTCATCGGCACCGCATCCCTCATATCATCCCAGCTAAGGAGCTTGTCTAGGTGCATTGTCGACACCTTGACGAAAATTGCGACTCTTAGCGTGACATCTTTGGGCGCGAAGAGAGGAACGCTCATACTATGAACACTCTCAAATCGTATGGGGCCCTCGTCGAAATCTTTAATCATCTGGGTCGTGGTAATTCCATCCTCCTCAGAAACGCCAGGGATGAAGAGTTGAGCATGCACCTCAGTGCCTTCGCGCTCGGCAAACCCGATTAGCTCATGCATAACGACGTTGAATTTCAAGGTGTTCGTTGGTGCTCGTGCATGCGACGGCTCTAGCGAGAGCTTGATGATCCCAACCACGTGCGACGTATACGGGGAGAGAACGTCGAGGATGGAATCCTGGACTCGGCTCTCAAAGACTGCATGCAGCGGAACGTCAACCTCGCCTACCAAGGTATACGAGGGCATACACGTTTCCACAAACGGATTGTCGAGGCTCAGGTGTTGTGCGTATTCTGGTTGGTCGAGATATTGATGCATCTGCCGCATCTGTCGCACTCGGTCATGCAGCTTCTCCAAGCTCCAGAGGTGAACCACCGTTTTTTTGTAGTCAACCACCCGAATACCGATGCACGGTTTTTGGGCTTCTTCCAGCGCGATATCATCACCCTCGCCTGTCAAGCCATTCAGGACCATGTCGTAGGATGAGCACAGCACGTGTCCAATATCTACCACGGTGAACTGGAAGACGACACTCTCATCAAGTTCGTTACTCATGATCTGCGCCTCCTTGAGAATAGCAGCGTTCTGGAGGACGGTTTCTGCCATCTTCACAAAGTGCCGGCTCCGCCATACCTTGACGGTCCGCTTAGCATCTTCGATCTCTTCGTCGGATAGATTCGGGTTCGTCTTAGGTCTTTTCAGAGGATCCATCTTCTCAATCTTCTCCTCGTATTGCTTCCGTTGGACAACAAGCTGTTTTTGCATGTCTTCCTTCAGCTCCTGCAAGGCCGCCTCCATCTTGACCTTCTCCTTTTTGATCTCCTCAATCTCGACGTTGGCTGCTTCCGCGTTCTTGAGCTGATCTTGGTATTCCTCCTTCTGTCTCTCCAACTGGTTTTGTAGTTCTTCTCGGACTTCCTTTAGTCTGTCCTCTGCCTCGCCTTGCTTGGGTGTTGAGGGCATAGTAAGTGCCGTATCAAGCGAGAAATTATCAAGGGTGCCAGTTGACAGATACTTGTCCCTGATCGGATAAGAGGTTGCAGACTCCGAGTCATCTCCATCTTCTCGACCATTTACACGTTCGGCTCTGGCCCTCTGGACCTCCTCAAACAAAGCGTTCAGCTCTTCGTCTGTCAAGCTTGTAAAATTTTGATCCGAGCCAAGAATTGCCCCAGCCGCTTCTCGTCTCGCCAAAGACCAGTCTGAGTCTTTGCCGCGTTGAAAGAGTGCTGGGGATTCCGGCCGTGAGTCGCCAAGTTCCGATACTCTACTAAAGGATCTCTCGTGACCTGGCCGAGGGCTGGGCGAGGGCGATGAACGGTCAAGGGCCTGCAGTTGGCTTGCGGTAACTGAGTGCCGCAGCAAGCTGCCAACCTCTGCTCGTTCTGCTCTGGCCTCCATCGGGTGATTGAATCTGAAGATGTGGAAGTCGCCCAGGATAACGCGGTAACCAGAATGCAACTGCTTTGGCTCTGTGATACGCTTTCCGTTGACCATGACCGATGCACCCTCCTGGGGAACGACCATGACAATACCATCAGAGCCGTTCTCAAAAGTGCAATGATCGTGCAATATCCTCGTGCCATTCAGTCGGATGTTGGCTTGATGATCCGCGTTGGTGTCAACATTGCCGACAGTGGTCGTTCCAGGCTTGAGGTTATATACGAGACACTCGGCAAGCAACGGGTCGTCAGACAAGTTAACCAGATGGGGCATCTTCTTTGGAGTGTGCAAGCCAACAAAGCCCTTTTCAATGCTAATGCCAAGCTCTTCCAAGGCGGCCTCACGCTCCTTATGAATCTCTTCAGTCTTCAGAAGCTTCTCCTCCCAGGTCTGGTTCAGATCTGTGAGAAGCTTCTCACTCTGGCTCAGTTGCTCGGCGATCTCTGCTTTTGAAACCTTCTTCACAACACCGTCTGAGCTAGTGATGCTGACCATCTGTTGCTCAAGAGGTGTGCCCTCTGCGTACACCTCCTCGGGAGGCACTGCAGCACCACCGACTCCACCTGGTGTACCGCCTCCCAGCTTGCTTCTCAGGACGGCCAACTCTTCCTTGAGTTCTCGGATCATCCGGGCATTGGCGTCCTCGTTGACCACGGCGTGGTTCTTGATGCGCTTGGCAGAGTCGGCATATCGAAGCGTACTGAGGGTTTCGTCGTAGTTGATGTCAGCGGGACTAATGGCTGCAATCATAGCCGTCATACTGTTTCCACCCAGAGAGTCTTTGAGCAACCAGGTCAAGATACTGTCTCGGTATGGGACTTGGCTGCCGCCCTTCTTCTTCTTCCCGCCCGTTGACAAATCGGCCAGAGCGGCGATGACACGGCCGAGAGTCGACAGCGAACGGTTGATCTCGGCACCTTCCTTTAATCGAGCACCTGTTGCGCCGGTCGATTGAGCTCTTTCGGAACCTGCCAAATCGACCAGACTGATTTTGGCAACTTTCTCCATCGCCATCTTCGTCTCAGCATCGTACTTCTTCTGCGTCAACATGAGAGTAAAGACAGCGTGACTTCGACTCGACGTTTCGTTCATGTTGGTTGCGGCGACCGTCCTGGCCTTGTTTCCTTCGTCCATCAAGTGTTCGATTTCCTGAAACCCGCTCACCACAAGTTTTGCGAGATCCTCGACATATGGACCCGTTGAAGGATGCTCTCGGACCTTCAAGTTTCCCTTGGTAGACGGGTTGAGAAGATCGCGCACTCGTTCGTTGTAAATTTCCAGATAAGAGACCTCCACCGTGCACTTGGTCGTCTTGTCCTGTTGGATGGCATCGATTCTCGTGAACATATCTTGGCAAATCATAGGGATGATGCCGACCTCCTTGCCGTAACCCATCATAGAATATGACTTTCCGGATCCTGTCTGACCGTAGGCGAAGATACAGTTGTTGTAGCCCTGAAATGCGTTGTCCAAGAGAGGGTGTCCAAGGTCGTCAAAAAGGTCGGATTGATTGGCATAATTGTCGTCGGCCTTGCTAAAGGACCAGTAGGACCTATCGAATGCAAACGTCTTGGGGCTCGCATCTTTCACGCCCTTGTTGTCGGGTGTTATCAGGACGGTCTGATTCCCCTTCATTCGAACGATTTGCTTTGCTCCTCGGTCGATTTCTAAGTCGGTGTCAGCCGAAGCCGTCTAGCAGCCGGAATCACCGCCGTGTTGGCCTACCTCTCCCGTTGAAGGGCCGCACCCTCACCACCACCTTGATGTTGCCTCCACCTGCTGGCGCCATGATTGCGGATTGGGCTACGGGGACCTAGATTGATCCCCTCCCGGTCGAAGCGTCGTCGTTGGCACTGCGCGGGGCTCGGTAGCTTCAGATGGCTCTGGCGAAGCTTTCGGCTGTAGTAAACTGGGTTGTCAAGGAACCTGGTTGCAATCCCGAGACGTCACATCCATCAAAGCTCCCAGCGCATCCTCCCGTCGGGGATACTATATACTCGAAGTAATATTCTTCGTCAGCTCCCCCTGGCCTAGGCGCTCAGTCTCGGAGTAGTATCCAGAAATGACGACACAGTGTCGCCCTATTGGGGGCGCGGCTGAGGTCTGAAGCAGTCGGTCGACTGTCGTATTCGATCGGTTCTCGGGCAGAACTGCAGGCGAAGAGTCCGGCGCAACGTACCAGAAGTTCGAGGTCCAGGTCGGCGCGCGTAAAGTCCGTCCTGTTGTCTGGCGCAGATGGTTGCTGTCAACAAATTTCGCAGGTTGACGCGGTCGCGCTACACCTTGGATCCGAGTCTCGTGCAGGTCCGGTTTGATTGGCAGTCATGCTGGTAAGGGGAGGACCGGGAGTTCACGTGCATGCGTCGTACCGATCACCCAATCGGGATCCGAGCATTACCCGCAGCTAAGTACCTAGTCATGCCGGCAATTCCAAGCCCTCACTGTAATTTCGTCGAATATTATTTTGTTTTACACAAGGTGCCTAGGTAGTTGAGATGCCTGTGTGCTCTTGTTTAAGTCGGGAGGCCTTGACTTTGCGTGTTTCAAAGCTTGTTCTGACGTCTTTGTGATACGGCTGTTATAGGGTGAGTAAGCTGATAATATAGAAGATTATGCTCGTAGTTGCAGCTTCGCATCCTAGCTGTAGACTTAGCCATACACATCGAGGCAGCCTACTTGAAGCCACAGCAGTTGTCCACGTTATCCAAGTGCCTGGCCGATTGGTCCACGGAAGCGTCGGTTGAAAATAATTGAGAACATGGCCTTACAGGTCCTCCTCACCTCGGAGCCTAGTCGAAGCGCCAACGCCGTGTATCGTGCCACGGCAGCTTCACTGCATCATGCACAGCTTAAGACAACTGGCTTGTGTTACTTAAACAGCCAACGAACCACATTCCGATCGGATGTTAATCGACAAGATGGCTATAGGTATTCCGCGAGTTGGAAGGACTCTTTAAAAAAATAAAAACAGGAACTTGGCCGATCAAGCCGATCGAGAGATTAGCGTCAGGTTGGTACAGTGGGATGCAGAAGATTTGAACCCTCTTTAAGTCACTAGTCACGTGCCGAGAATTTTCAGTGTGTGTCTATTACTTGATTAGGTTAGTGTCCACTTTCAGTACTTGAAAACGGGCTCAAACTTTTTGCACCCCACTGTATGTACTGAGAGTTGTTGCTGGACGGTATGGCTTGCATAAGCCTTATGAGGTCATGTAGTCAATTCAGACAATCGTCAGAGGGACGATCTCAGTGCATTCAGCCGCAGCCAAGCTCCCGTCCCTACTCGACAAACATGACCCGATATCCCTGCTATTCACGCTCACAGATCGACAACCCGCATGCCGACTGGGGTTGCAACGGAGCGTCACGCCCCAAGTCGGGGCGACAAATGTACCCCGGCGCTTGCCCAGTCCAATAGATGTTCATGATTGACGAAGTTGCTGAGCTACCGGTGCGAACCGCTCAGGTCAATGCTGGTTCACCCGCCTTGAGGTTTCCAGACCATGACAGTATTGGAAATCTTGCATCTGCCCCTCACCCGTTGCGGTCTGTTTGATCCCAAATTGGCCACACCTGGTCTCGAGCATCACCAGGCCAAAGCAGTAGACGAGCCAGGCTCGATTCTTTTGGGACACGCGCACTCTCGGGACGCAGCGGTTGCTGGACATCATTGGCAGAGCCCCAGCTGATTTGGTTGTATGCTCACGCAGGCGAGGCGGATGGTGAATTGCCCCTCGCCAATCGAGGGCCGACGTCGCTCGCCTCACTTTCACGCCTGGCACATCCAGCGTGGTGTATCGCCGGGGTTCCTGGCACAATATTTCCGAAAACATGGAAACGGGTGGGACACATCTGCAGAACTGCAGTAGATGTCAGTCTGCGGAAGCGGTGAGCCGTGTCACACAGGGGCATATTGGACGGCTGACATACCTCCTAGGCTGTGGTTTTGGCCACATTGTTGAGCCGGGATTCTTGCCCAGGGCGGGCTTAGATAAATACCCTCCCCCAGCATGGTCTGTTTGCTCGAGGAAACCTCCCAACTCAGCCAAATTTCGGTGACCTCGTCGCCAAGTACATTTCACGTCACAGCCCCCTCGAACATGTCCTCTTCCTCGATGAACAAATACTGGATTCCGCACCTGGACATACACAGAAAAGTTATTACCCAGGAGCTCCAGTACTACCTGGGACCCGATGCCACCGTCCGCCCATACACGCTCGAGGTAGCTTGCCTTTAAGCCAGTCCTAAGGTTATGCCTTGCTCATGCCCGTCGGCTTAGGGAGAAGATGGGTTCCTCATCACCACCCCAGGCTCTTGTTTGACAGATGTGAGCACCTCATCCTCGTCGAATATCTTGTCCTCGATAGGTTGACGATGGTGACCTCATTCTCTTAGGAGCAAATCGATGACATATGCCGAAAGTCCAAGGAACTGTGGGATCGACAAACAGCAGCGAGGCTTGAGCAGAATCCTGAAAGACCTCTCAAGCGACCTTTGCATCAACCCATTATTGTCTCCAGAGGAGCCGAACCACCCAGAAGACGAGAACCCCGGCGGGAGCACCATGATCGTCGCCGTCGCGATGATCAATGAGCCTCAGTGGACGCAGTGGACGCAACAGCTCTTCGGAAATTATCCTTTGCTCTTCTGGACAACAAAACCTGTCGAACGTTCTGCAGTTGTCCAACTCCCACCCCGAGGGGGGGGCGAGGAATCATCAGATCAGCTCCGAACAACCCACACGTTGGCATCTCGCTGGGATTTGAGAACTGCGGTGAGGGAAACGGGTGCCAGGACGGTGCACCTGTTGTGGAGAAGGTGCTGGCGTTGGGCGCTTGACAGCGAGTATAGAGGACGGACAAAGATACCCAATTGACCAGAGGTCTAGTACGGCATCATATTGGTGGACATACTGTCCAGCGACACGATGCCATCTGGCATCGTTTCAGCCCAATCCGAACCATGTGAGTCTGAACACTACCCAAATGGCTTCTCCGTGCCTTGTTATATGCATGCGGGTTTGCCCATCTGCACGGAGAGGTAGTGGTGGAGTTGATTAGTCCGGGTTCTGGAATTTTCGCCTTTCAATTGGACTACCAGCTGCAGTTCCTGCGAGAAACGGTAGGTGTTTTCCACCCTTTCGGCCCACTCAACGGTGAGAGTCTGCAACCCGAGCTGCTGATTGGGGCCATGTCAACCAGGCGCAATGCTGGTGCGCTGCAAGATGCCGGAAGACTAAGGCTGGCCGGCAAACCCAACAGGACGGGCTAGTGGTGGGTTTTCAACGTCGTTCGGAAGTCAGCGCTTCATGGCCAAGTGCAACGCGCCGAGGGCGCTTTGGGGTAGATTAGAGACAAAAATATTCGAGACAGGTTCGCATCCGAAGAATCGTGTCGGAAGAGCGCAAGAATTGACGTATCCCACACATAGCCTCATCAGCTGAGTGTGCCAACATCAAAAGATTTCTCATATGCGTGAAGATTCATTGGGCCGGTAGACCAGAGCATGACTGCTTGAACCGTGACCTGCGGCGTCTCTCGATGTGGTGTATCTTGGCCATGGGAGGCTTGCTTCGACGTGATATATCCTATCACGTTCACGTGTTCCCCAACATGTGTCTTCTCAGACGTGAGCGACTCCAGGATCAAGTTGACATCCACGAGAATGGTGACATTAGTGCCCTTCGGGTAAAGGTGGCCCAGAGACAGGCAACCGGAAGCGGTTGAGTAAGAAGTGACACTGCAGCCAGTCAGTATCTGACAGGAATCAATGTAGTATTGAATAGTCAAGCCCACTAGGAGGAGTGCTCGGGTTATCATACCACCCTAGAAACCTGACCTTTTCACCAACAGGGCGAGACGGCAAGTTTGACAAAAGCTGAAGGTGAGAGGGAAGGGGACCTCGCGACATTCTTGTCGACGAGCCTTTTAGGGAGTATATGAAGGTAGCTTCAACTTTCGCACCGTGGAGAAGCCGCTTTCCTGTAGTTTTCGCTGATTTGATTGGCGGCCTCATGCGTTTGCAGGAACATATACGTGAGGTAGTTGGGAAGTTGAAGTTCACGTTGCGAGCCTCGCCTAAGCGCGCATCCAATATTCATACAGTGTGGGGCTCTATTTACCCTAAATGGTCGTCCTTTATCATCAAAATTACGCATAATATATCTAAATGCTAGGTAGCTCGTCATCTGGTATGATACTTACCTCTAACTTGAAGACTGCGTCGCAAAGCAAAAATTATGCAGTCAAAATCGTATCTCAACTGTCCAGTTTATTGAATAGATGCTCTCCCAACGTGGGACCCAAGATGCCGCGAGAACTAACCTGTGCCTCTGTCCATTCGAATTCAAGGACATTTATTGACGATACCAATGGCCTCTTTTGTAACCGCTTTCTGTGTTCTCTTGAGCGTGTGTCTACTTCTAAAATCCAGTAAATCCAGTATCAAGGACGAATCCTTAAACACAGCCATGACATAGGTCTTGTCACTGTCCGTGTCTCGCAACCTGACGCGAATCTTGTCGATTTAACTAGCGAGTTTCTGTTCAAAAGTAGGATGTGAAACCTTTCTTTCGACCTATGACCGCTGTAACGAGCTCGGGATTCTCTAACAATCGGGACTGTGATGTATTCGTGCGGATTCAGAGGTGACGGACAGAGTGGAGCATGGTAATGTGGCAACAACCAATGATCGAACAGGCGGATCACGTCGAGGCGTGAATTCCGACATTGAGGAGGGGTTGTCACCAACTCTCGTTTCCTCATATTCCTCCCTGGCTACCGATATTAAACTGCTTTATCCACCATGTCAGCCGAGGCCCCCCCAAAATTCGTGTACAAGATTCTCCCATCGGCACCAGCGGAGCCTTTTCCCAAAGAGAATCCCCTGTCAGAGCTTGACCGAAAGGATGGCTTCATTCACATGAGCGTCGCGACCCAGGTAGGAGGCCATCACCATCCCTGTTGCATGACAACAGTGACAAACAATCATAGGTTCCTGGCACAGCTGGTCGGTTCTTCAACGACGTGTCATCTCTCTGGGTGGCTAAGCTGAGATTCGCCGACTTTGCCGAATCTGTCAAATGGGAGGGAGGGTTCCCCCATCTATATGGAAATTTCGGAGCGGACTGGGTTGACTCGGTGGAGAAATTTACAAAGCCCGAGGGTCAAACGTGGGCCGACGTTTTAGAGAGCTCGGCATGGCTGGAGTAGAGGGCAGATTGTAATCAATTGGGATTTCAAGTCCCCTCGCAGAAGCATAAGCGGGCTTGTGATTTATAGTCCCAAGTCCTTCTCCACCATGCTATTGCAGATTGGATGGTAGAAATCCTTGTTCTTGACAAACGTGTCCAACGCAAGCTGTCTGTCCACCTTGTTAAGTCCACGGAACAGCGGTCGCACGAACTTCATCCGGCCGACTCGCCCAAGAAGATCTGCAACACCCTCGTAGCAAGTTGAATCCTTGGCCTTGAGAGCAACGTGGTAGTACGCCGCCTTGATTTCGACATTTTGTGATGCAGCCAATTCGTAGACCTTACCGAGAATCTGAGATCTCTCTGGGCTTAGGTTTCCAGCCTGCAGGACCTCCGCCAAAAAGACGACCTTCTGGTTGGCAGTGAATGCCTCGATGTCTCTAGGGCTAGGCTCGAAGTTCTGACCGAAATGTTAGATACCACATCAACGTAGCAAATTAATTTAGCATAGCCAACTCACAGAGTCCTTCCACTTGGCTGCTAGGTCGTAGCACATGTTTGCCAACGTGGTATCGAATTCCGGCTTGGGGGGGAGGCCGGGAGAGTAGAATTTGTCATTCCAATCGATCTCGGAGATCTTCCGGCGAATCTTGTCGTCTTCCAAGTCGTTGAAGAAGTCTAGGAAGGTCTCCTTGAACTCGAATGAAGTAAGGGACTTCTCAGCCCACGTGGTAAAGTAGTGGGGGATGAACTTGTCGAAGTTCTTTCGCCCAACGAGACGCTCGAGGTAGTAGACGAGATGGAATCCCTTTTCATACGCTACGGTGCTGTAGACATCCTCAGGATCCAGACCATCGTGATTGATGATCAACTTGGTGTACTCGTGGTCTTTGCCAAAATGTTCGACAGACTCCTCTACGTAGTGGTTAGTGTTGACATTCAAGGTCGCACGTGGAATACCCACCAAGGGATTGCCAGCCGATGATCGCCGAGAAGTCAAACTCGGCATCACCGTGGATGGCCGCTTGGATCCTTCGTTCGAGATACATAGTCCAGCCCTCGTTCAGCCAGCTGCGGATGGTCAGGATATCAATGTCGAGACCAAAAGGTATTACCACTCACAAGTGCTCCCAGCTTGCGTTAGACACCAAATTGCCGCTCCAGCTATGGCTCAGCTCGTGGGCAATGACATCCACATTCTGGCGATCGCCACTGATAATAGTAGGCGTCGCAAACGTGTAAATGGGGTTCTCCATGCCTATGGTTGTAGCCAGTTAGACACATAAACTAAAGTCATGAATTTTCTTATCTCACCTCCGTACGGGAAACTAGGAGGCAAGACTAGGACGTTGTACGCTCCCCATTTGTAAGGGAAGACGAGCTTTTCCGCTACCTCCATGAATTTCTCCATGTCTCGCTCAAGCTCCCACTTGCAACCCTCGAGCTCATTTGGGCCAGTCGCCACTACGCTGCGAGGGCCGATGGGAGCAGTTGCAATGTCTCCGGATGCCACGGCGAAGAGGTAGGAAGGAATCGGGACCTTCTGCTCAAACTCGTAGAGCTTCTCTACCCCGGGCGTGGCGTCGTGTTCACCGACAGGAACACCGCTAGCGACCACTGGCAAGGATGAGGTGAGTTTGAAGGTGAAAGTCGACTTGACGTCGGGAGTATCCTGGCAAGGGAAGATGGATCGAGCGTTGATGGCCTGACATTGCGAGAACATGTAAGGGTGCTTCTTGTTTGATGTCTGGGCCGGAGTGAGCCACTGCAGAGCAGTGCACTTGCTAGTCGTCTGAAGGTCAATAGAGAGGTTGACGATTTCGCCCTTGGCGGCACCTTCAGGGACCGAGATATGCAACGGAGCGCCGAGGGGAGCAGAATACTCCTTCAGCTCCCACTTGGACTTGGCAGAGTTGACACTGATAGAGGAGACATCCACGAATCTTGAGTCCAAGATGATCTCCTTGCTCTCCTTGTCGGTCTGAGATTCAAGCTGGAGCACGACGACTCCCTTGAGGCACTTGTCCTCAAAGTCGATCTTGAAGTCAGCAGTAGTGTGCCTAGTCCGCCAAGCGCCGTAATTGGACAAGGTACTGGGATCTCTGGTGGCCATGTTGACTGATGCGAAGCTTCGTCTCAGATTGTTTGTTATAGTGACTTGGGATGTTCGAAGTTCAAATGGCCTCTTGAAGAACGAGAGCCACGACATGAGTATGTTACCTCTTGGAAGCTGAATTGCTTTGTACCTGTCTGTTGGGGTACTGTACAGCTGGCAGCCCGCGTCACCAAGCCACTTGTGGGTGGGACGCGATTCGCCAATTCTTGATCCGTGTTAGACACGTGATCGATCGTAAGTGGGTCTAACAGGCCGAATTTCAGGTGATTTGATCACAGAAAAATAGATAATGATAATAAAGCCTAGCAATATGATTTAATTAATGTGATCATCACTAGAATTAGTGTTATTATCACCATATGGTTGTGTTCCTCTTCTAGCCTCTTATCTTTAAGGGAATTCCTATCTTCTAGATTATCTAGGCTTTTATAGCCTTAGTTATCCCTTTTAGCCAGGTCTCCTATCTAATATACCCTCTCAGTTAAAGCTATTTATAGCTTTAACTGTCTATCTGATAGCTTCTTTCTTATTATTATAGGGAGTAAAAATCAGTCCCTACCTGGCTTTAAATATAAGTCTTATAAAAGGGTAGTAGTAACTCTAGCTGTTACACTAGGGTAATAGTTAGAGCTACTATATGTCTTTAGTTATATAAAAGAGTGATTATAAGAGTATTAAGGTTATTATTAAGCCTAGTAAAAAGGAGGGAATCTTACTACCTAGATAGTTATCTTTTTAATATTGTTTTTAGTAAGTAGATATAGTTATAAACTGCTTAAAGTAGCTATAGCCTGCTAATTTAGAAGGATTAGTTATAATAGCTTTAACTATTATACTAATCTAGGTCTTTCTAGAAGGAAGGTTATTAATCCTAATATATAAGGCTCTTATTATAGCTGCTATTACTAATATAATCACAGCTGCTAATATAATTATAGTATCTTTAAATCTAATATTAAAAATAAGCTTAAATTAAGATCTGACTGCAGCTAGGTTATTAGGCCTGTAAGATTATTAAGCTTACGCTTTTCTTTAAGCTAATCTGTAATATTTATAAGCCTAAGCTGCTTTATAAAGGTTCTAAAAGGCTTGCTTACTAGGACCTTTATAAGGCTGTCAGCTAGTATATCTTTAGATAGTATATATTCCACTATAATAGTCCCTTTCTTAGCTTCCTAATAAAGCTAGTGATTATATATATCTATATGCTATAAGCTTATATATAGCTAGCTTAGCTGCTTATTAATAAGCCTGATTATTTATATATTATTATACTAAATTTATATACACCTAGTGCTTTTAAGCTTAAGTCCTAGCTTTATAAGAAGCCGGCTCTAAAACATGCCTTTCTTAGCAGCTTATAATAGTGCTAGCAGCTCTACCTTAGTTATTAAGGTTATCACTATAGCCTGCTTATTTGCCCTCTATCTTATAACTCCTCTAAACAGCTTTATAATATATACTTATAAGCTCTTATAGTCACTTAAGTTATTAGCAAAAGAGGTATTACTAGCTATAACAAAGTTGTCTTTACCGCCTAGCTAAAAAGCTAGAGTGTAAGTCTTCTTAAGGTATAAAAGAGTTTAGTTAACAGCTTTATAATATATTAGTCTAGAGTTCTAACTGTATTATAATAGCTATAAGATTATAAAGGTAATATTAGGGTATGTAATCACTATAATATACAGGATTAAGCCTATCTTCTGTTAGTAACTTTAGATTTCTACAGCTAATACTTAGCCTTAGTATACCTACAGCTTAATTTTTATTATTAGAGTATAAGCTGTGCTTTCACTATCTAGTATAGTTACTAGATTAGTAATCTTAAGTGTGTATTAGGATTATAATAGCTAGATTAGCTTCTTCTTTCTGTCTTAATAGACTGTAATCCTAAGAAACCACTAAAGGTTATACCTGCCTGTTATTATATATTATACTTAAAGCTTATATATTAGTTATACTACCACCTCTATTAAGTCCTGTTAGAATACTAGAGTAATATTATTTATATAGTAAAAGATAATAATCCTGTTCTTAATTATATAGTAGGGCTTATAAGAAACTATCTTAAACTTTATCTCTTTTAGGGCTCCTTTAAGCTCTTTCTACTAGAGGAGAGGTAATTCTCTAAGCTTATATAGCACCTTATTTATAAGTAAGATCTTTCCTGCCTTTTTATACTCTAGTAGCATCTTTATATATACTTTTCGTTTAAGAGTTATATTTATAAACATATTAATAGTATTATACTATATAAGCTTAAGGTTAAAATATGCTATAATAGCTATAAGAGTTTAGAATAATCTCTTAGTAAGAGTAAATATATATATCTCTTATAATCCTATAGCTTATTAATTACTATATATAACTAGCTATATCTTACACTTTGTAAAGTAGCTGTTCTTATTAGTCTTATAAGTATATACCTATATATAATTAAGAATCTGCTTACTGTTAGCTTATTCCCTAGGCATCTTAGTCTATAAGCCTATCTTAGTATAACTCTAAAGGTATATTTTTTCTGCCTTAAAAAATAGCTTTCTTAGAGGATACTTTAGTATCTTACTATTATAATAAGATAGTAAAAGTAGGTCCCTTTAGTATATATAGTCTTAAGGATTAGGCTGGCTTATCAGCTGCTATAACAGATAATATAGTCTAGCCTAGTTAACTTCTTTCTCTTAGAATATACTTATAAGGGTAACTAGGCAACCTGCTGTAAAGGCAGCTTACTAAAATAACTCTTTTCTAGTTATATAAGTACTTTTTTTACTCTTTAGGGACAGTCTTTCTAAGCCCTCTACCTCTATAATTATCTTTACAAATAACCCTGCTAATAGAGACTCTTATAAGGTTAGATATAAAGCCTTAAGGTGTTTATCTGTCTTGTCTTTTACTCTATTATCCTGTATTTCCCCTATAGGGTCTTAGCTGTCGCCTAAGCTGTTAGTAGTATATGTATTATTATCTTTATAGAGAGAGGTTAAAAGGTTATTACTAGTTTCTTCTTTCTAGCTTAGCTTATATTAGAGTTTAGTCTTCTTAATCTAAGTGAGTAAGTTAGTGATTTTCTTAGTCTTAGTATATAGAAAGTTATCTTTAAGCTCATCTAGGCTCTCTAGAAAGGTTTCTTCTTTGTTAAAGATAACATCTCTTATAGTAATAACCCTGTTAAAAAGAGGGTTCTAGATCTTATAGATATTTATAGATTAATAACTAATAAGATACCTAATAAATACCTTTAGGTTAAGCTTATAAAGACACTATACCTTCTTCTAAGCTGCTATAGTTATTATATATACCTTATAGTTATAAACTTATAGGTGCCTAAAGCGTGGGCTACAGTCCTTAATAATAATACTATCTTAGTAAGTAATATAAATATAAAATTAGTTATAAGAGGACTTCTAGTTAAATATATAATAAGAAAGCTAGTTATATAGATAGATTACTATACTATAAATCTTATACTAGAGCTCCTTAGAGAGCTTTACTCCCTGCCTTATAGTATAAGCCTTAGTTTTTATTACTCCCCCTAATCTCTCTACCTCCCTATTTTGCTCCTAAGTATTAGTTGCTAATAGCTTAATTAAAATGCCTTTTTCTTTAAGTATTATACCTACTATCTTCTTTACCTTAGTGATTTTATTATTATATTTAAATACTTATAACATAAAGTAATACTAGGCCTCACAGGATGTTAGAAACATATTAAAAGTGTTAATAAGATACTTTACTATATAATTCTAAAGGTATATTTCCTAGATATAGCTAGACTAGCAGTCTATAAAAAGTATAAGACTGTTAAAGCTCTTTATATTAGCTATTAGGTGTGTAAAGTTAATAGCAATCTGTTTTTCTAGGCTTTTATTATATGCTCTTAGGGCTTAAAAGATTTAGTATATAATCTTTACTATTAGGCAGTTATCACACTTAATAGTTAATAGTCTCTTAATCTTAGCGCCTATTAAGGTGTTAACTAGCTAGTTAAGAGCCTTAAGACTAGAATATCCTAGTCTAAAATGCCACTTTATACTATCTATCTTACTTATCTTTACATAATATAACCAGGCTAGAAAGGCTTAATACTATAATACCCCTATAAGGCTACTATCTTTAAGGATATACTAATTATAATAATTAAGCAGGTTGCTTATAACCTAGTAATACTAGTCCCTAAGGGAGTTATTCCTTAGGCTTTAGTCCTACTAGATCTTATATTTTCTCAGTTTTTATAGTAAGATAAGATTATAAGTAAAGCTCTTATAGTATGCTATATTATATAAGTAAAGATATTATATTTCTTTTTAAGGTAATAAGAAGAGCTAGATAGTAATATTACTATAGCTAATAACTAAGACCTTTTACATACTAGTATATATATAGTCTTTAAGGTTAGCTTAGATAAGATCTTTAAACTATGTCTTATTATTAAAGATATATAAAGTAGCTCTTAAGTTAAGAATAGCAGAGTTTTTTAACAGGTATAAAAAGCTTAAGAAAGCTGCTCTTTTCTCTGCGAGTAATATAGCTAGGGCTTTTCTAACTTTTTATAAGAGTTACTCTTTCTTACTAAATAACTTTTTTAACACCTTAATCTTCTTCTTTAAGTTAGGGTTTATAATAAGATTATAGTTTATAGTCTTTTAGGTTTCTAGTCTCTCTCTAAACCATCTTAGCAGGTTATCCTAAAAGATATAAAAGTATTTAGTAAGAGAGTGAAATTACTTGTAAGCTAGGTATATCTTACTGCTTAATCTCTTACTCTTATTATTTCTTCTCTTCTTATTCTTCTTCTTAGAAGGCTTATTATAAAGTATAGATTTGTTAGATCTTAATCTCTTATAGTTAGCTAAAAAAGCTTCTTCTTACTTAACCTTTTAGTTACCCTTCTAGGCCTTTTTCACACCCTGTATAATAAGCTATATCCTGTTAGTAATTATCTAATATATAAGAGTATTATTAGTAACTTTCTCCCTCTTCTTAGACTTCTAAATCTTAAGACTATTATTAAGAAAGAGCTTAGTAAGCTCCTCTAGCGGTTAGTACTATATAAGAACCAGGTTAGCTATAAGAAGCTTAAGAGTAGTAGTATTATATATAACATATTTAAAGTTATCTACCTAGGCGTCTAGGTCTTTTAGAATTATTAGGGTAGCTTTAAAGAAAGCTCTCTATATACTAAGAGTAGTACCTTAAGCTATATAGTAGTTAGCGCTTATAGCCTTCTTTAGGGTGATATACTAGTCTCTTAAGCTACTATCTAGGTTATAGTTATATTCCTAGAGGCTCTTTTTAACTATATCTTTAACCTAGGCCTTAATAGTAGTAAGGTTCTTATTCTACTCTTTATATATATTATTATTAGTATTATACCAGGCTAGAGTTATTCTTATATGCTTAGCCTAGGCTTTACCTACTGTGGTAGTTAAGGCAGAAAAGTCTACTAAGGCCTTAAGGGGTAGCAGTATAACAGGCAGAAAAAGAGCTAGCAGATTAGTAACTTTAAGGTTAATATAAGGCTAAAAGTGCTTAGCCTTAACCTTTATAATAAAGTGCTTATTCTAGCTATACTAGTCAGCTAATCTATTTAGCCTAATCATCTTATCTAATCTTCTAATTATAAATAACATCTTAGTAGTTATTACTTAGGTTTTTTTACATAATATTCGCCTTTATTAACAAAGGCTATAAGACTCTTAATTATTAGATATATAATTAATTATAAGTGGGTCTAACAGGCTGAATTTCAGGTGATTTAATTATAGAAAAATAGATGATAATAATAAAGCCTAGCAATATGATTCAATTAATGTGATTATCGCTAGAATTAGTGTTATTATCACCGTGTGGTCGTGTTCCTCTTCCGGCCCCTTGTCTTTGAGGGAATTCCCGTCTTCCGGATTATCCGGGCTTCCGTGGCCTTAGTCATCCCCTTCAGCCGGGTCCCCTGTCTGACAATCCGGCACATCACGTGAGGCGACCCAAAGTTCCAATGCCCGCATCTACAATTGTTGACACCTTCCCGAAGCTCTCTAACTCAACTGGATATCATGAAGATGATGAGGGGATTTTGAGTTGCTCTTTTGTGTGACATGGAATTTGAGATGTTTCGAGCGGCTGTTTTCTCGTCCCCCAAGACATATTGTTTTGTTAAGCATTCAACCTTGCCAAAAGTCACCCATCTCTCCATTTCAGCCTAGGTAGTAGAATGCCATGTAAACCCACTCACTCCCCAACTTCCGGTTCTTAAAGGTGGCCTGGCCTGTCCATGAGCCACAACTCTGCTCGCCTATGCCCTTGACCGCTCAAACAAGGACCACATCTCGCAACTTCTTAAGAAAAGAAAGGGGTCTATCATCGCATCTGTCAAAAGGAGTTGTCCTGTTTGGCCCTGCCGGCCCCGACTCGTCGTTGAGTTCCGTCCGTCTTCCCAAAGATCGCAATCTCGCCTCGGCCCCTGCGTCTGTGGTTTTATCCGTGAAGCGCAGGAAGTCATGTCCGCGATAAACCTCATGACTGTGGTGCCCACGGCGATCCATGCTTGAGAACTCCGCCCCTGGTCGGCGCCGAAGGTCCCGTTAATAAGGTAACCACCCTGCGACGAGCCGAGGACTTTAGGACGGGACCTTGCAAGACCTGTCTGCAGGGCATTTCATTAGTTGAGTCAAGATGCTATTCCCTTGATGTTGGATGACCAGAATTTACCCCAATTATTAAGTACTCTTGGATGGATGAACGCAATGACATCCCCTGGGTCTTGAGACTGCAGCCCTTACGCAGAAAAATCCTACAGTGGGGCATCTACCGTAGTAAGTCTCAGGGTGATGATGACTAGTGCATTTGTGAAGAACAATCTGTGCCGGATGAAACCTGGAGACGTTGCATCTCTCCCCTTTGTGCTTGGTATGCCTCATACATGCACATCAAGTCGAGTGGAGACTGCTTGCACGAAGTGTTCGCACGGTCAAAAGCTTCGGTTCAGTTACCGAGGTCCCCAGGTTGTCCAACAAGAGGGCCAAGAGAAATCTTTCTGTGGTAGGCATGTGCACGAAGTGCTGCATACGAATACGCATCGCAGTTATGAACACGGCCAAGCTCTGTATTCGTACAGGTCCGACAAATGGCTTGTTTGTCCCTGAAACGCCGTTTATACCCCGCAAATTGTCTGTCGGCGTATTACGGAGCAGTAGATAGCTTCCGCCGTACCAGGTGGCTGGTCCTGGACGCGGGCGTGTCTCCTTTTCGAGCCCGATAAACATAAAACGGCGTGGTAACGAGGGTTGTGGCGAAAGCAGGATTCCCGGTTCTGAGGTCCTGGGACACGAGGGCGGAGGTGCCATGGCCGAGGCGACATCACCCCACGAGACTGAAGCGAGAAGACGCCGCTCTGCGGTGGCGACGGTGTGAGTGTGCGGTGGGGATCCCAACCGCTGGGCTAACGCAGGGGCTGCCAAAGGCGAAGAAGGCCTGGACTCTGCCTGGGAGCCCCTGGGCTTCACAGCTGCGAGTAATATTCAAGAAGGTATTATAATAGTCTCGGGAAATCGGGCCCTAGTTCTTTCTCGGCCGGGTGTCGGTTCCAGACCCGGACTTGGAGAGACAACAAGCGGGGTTGGAGAGAACTGGAGACTAAGGCCGTTGGCGACATGTTAAGATTGATGCGGGATGGAGGCGAGTTCATTCATTTCGAGAGCTTACATAGCAGATGTGATTGCGACCTCGGAATGGTATCGAGAAGGATCAAGGTTGCTTGCATCGACATGGTCATGGGACATCCAGAATCGGCGCTCCGAGCTTCACCGCCGGCCAAATGGATGTCTTCCTTCCGGAAAGGGAGATCAGAACTTATTATTCAGGTAACTTCTCATGGCTGGAGCTCTAAATTGGTCACCTGGCATGCCATCTCGGTCTTGAAAGCTTTTTGCTAATTGATGCAACGTCGGGAAAAGGGAGGGTCGGCTCTTAGGAGACGAAGTCGGCTGTAAGAGAGAGGTATATGAGGAGCAACTAAGAGGAGACCACATTTCTCTACCTAGTATGATGGACGATTGTCAAGATGCTGCACTTGATAGTTGATCCTTTGCCCTATGCCTTTTCCTAGCTATTGATGCTGCTAGCTGGTATGCTAGATTAGCAATGGGTTGCAGTGCAGCAGTATGTTGTCGTCAAACGTTGAGTGAAGGAGCGTTGTTTCGTTTCTCGAGACGTAAGAAGTAAGCAAGGGCTCGGCTTCCGCGTTTCAACAGGTCAAAAGGCGATGATCTCCATAGATTAGACGCAATTGTTCGAAAAATTCTCCGCCTTGCATTCTTTTCCATCCCATCTCTTGGGTAGCCACATGGCCATCGGCTCCGGCAAGACGGCTAGACTCCTGCCGCGCCGGTGTTTGAGGCTGCCCTTCGCCTCACAGTGACTAGCAGCTCGGTGTGGGTGAAAGGCAGCTCTAGCTTGACTCTCGTCGCTAGGAGAAGTTGTCTCACGAAAAGCCACCTTGCGTACGTAGTACAGAGCGACGGGCAAGCTCAAGATGAGACCCTAGGAACTAATAGCGCAAGGTCGCCTCGGGGCTCGGGCAAAGTCTTGAGGCAATCTGCGTGCGGACAGATCAAATGCCATCTAGATTGACCAGTAGTTTAGGTAGGTGATAAGACCGGAGCTGATCCGAAGGACGGGGTCGCATTGATTCGTACCAGAGATGTCATATTTGAAATGGTGACATTGGATTGCAATATTCGGCAGCCGGTCAGGGAGCGGGACCAAGACCAAGGGTTTTCTTCTTCGGTCTCCCTGAAGCCGTTCTCGTAGTACGCAGTACATACCCAGTAGCTTCTCCGCCCTCACGTGGGTGACACTGACAGAAGGGAAGCAGCACTTCCGTGTATGGCAGTCCAGATCAGAAACACCGGCGTCTTGGAGGCAAAGCGCCGGGGGCCCAAGTGAAAAAATGAGACATGATGGACAGGGGCCCTTGCCGCCAGCATGGGAGACCAAGGCTCCCCGGTGGTGGGCTCAATCCTGGGCCGGGTCCATCATCCGGACGACAAGACCGAGAGGCCAGGGTGGCCTGTCGATATAACACTAAGATATCGCTTGGAAGGTAAGGTTATCGTACTATGTAGGCTAAGACCGTCCTGTGAAGTCAGAATTCAGGTCGAAGACGCAGCGCAGCGCAGAGCATCAAAGCAACCCATGTGACCAAGGGGGAGCATTAGCCCAGAAGGCGGCAGCGGCAGCGGTAAACGATTCGGAAGACTTGCGCAGGGCAACGGAGCTGCACAAACAGGGGTGGGGGGATGTTTTTGGATCTGGTTGGACTTTTGGCCAAAACCCAAGATGCATTCACTTTGCATTTCTCGGGCTGCGCTGGGACAGTCAGACGTTGGGAGTATCTAGCATTGAGTAAGGTAGTTCCCGAAGGTGAAATGGGGGGGGGGAATGCACCGACGAAAAGAATGTTGATGAAGGTAAGGGCCCAATCACAGCGCCCGATCTAGCTGAATCTCTTGGTAGCTTAGATAAAAGTAGAAGAAGTTCCGCGATGGGCGCTCAAACCAGGACATAACGTGGCGGGGTATTCGAGAGAAAAAGAAAGAAAGCAGGGGAGCGGACTTACAGGTCGAGAAGGGAAAGCAAATAATGAGACGAGACTCATGACGTTGACGAGTGTCATCGTGGGAAAAAAAGCAAAAGCCAAACAATCATTGCCGCGGACCTTGACTGATGAGTGTCTCGTGTGTATTTGCCACGATTTCCTTGGGTTGCAGTTCTAATTCCTAGTGCAGTGTCATCCGTAGTTGGATGGCAAGCGTCGATCGGAACTCTCGCTAGAGGCCACTAGACGACTAGATTGGGTCTCAACTGCGAACTTTTGCTCTGTGCTCGAGGTTAATCTCGTCAATTTGTCAATTTCGTATGGTGAACTCGAAGGCACTTGGCAACCCAGCCAACTCCACGTTGCGACGCAAACACTACGGCAGCAGGACGCGTGGGTGCGGAGAATTAATAATGAAGGCGTTGCGGCAGTACGAAGCAGGTCATCACTGCGACCCGGGCCACACTGAAGAAGGGGAGTGGAGTGCATAGTAGCTGTGACGACCTGCGGGTAGGCCTACCAAGTCTACTGCTTAGAACCGCCCTGTGATGCTGCAGGTGCTTCGACAGAACTGGGCAAATAGGTGGCGGGATGGACGAATCAGCCGCCTCGATTGGTTTCTAGGTAGCCATCGGAGTATAAATCGGGATGCAACCCCGGAAAGG
Source organism: Corinectria fuckeliana (assembly GCA_019137255.1). Lineage (NCBI taxonomy): Eukaryota > Fungi > Ascomycota > Sordariomycetes > Hypocreales > Nectriaceae > Corinectria > Corinectria fuckeliana. Next base: position 44,861 of record WPDH01000069.1, on the reverse strand, counting down.
ACTAGTCAGTAGTTGAAGCGAAGCAACCCAATGGAACAGGTTCAGTCGCTGCGATGTCTCCTTATGAAACAGACATCTACCAGGGCGTTACTGCGTTCACACTGCGTCTGCACCCCGTCCTGCACGAGACACAGCTGCCATGCAGTCCATAATTACCTACCTACCTGCGTAGGTGGTAGGTACTAAGGCTAGGTGGGTAGTAGTACTTGGGTAGATAGTTGCCAGTGAGCGAATGGTTGGGGGGTTTAAGTGGGTGACTCGGGCTGCTGGTTTCTCTCCTGAGACCTGAGGCACGCACTGACTGATGATCAACTCCCGTAACCTCGAGGCTCAACAATGGAACAATACTTCGTAGATAGGACAGGACTGCAGGACCACAGCCTCAAGGCCGCTCGGGGATCGCCTTCGCCCCGTGGATCGGATTTCGGATCAGTACTAATTATCTGCTAGTACTACGGCTCTACTCAATACCACCAACCAAACTCCAGAACGGGACAGTGTAACGGCCCGCGCGAGCACGACGTCCTTGCTTATTTGCTCCCAGCAAGCCGACCTTGCCAAGACAAGACAGCCAGCGCCCTGTCATGGTAGAGCGAGCGGGGTCCCTTGCCCATAGCGCCAGCGGGGCCGGGGCTCCCAAGGCGCCGCTCCCAACGGTCCCCAGGCCTCGTTTCCAGGGTTGAGGTGTGGGTGGACATGGGTTGCGGGCGTGAGAGAGCATGGGCGAGGACATGGGAGTTGGCGAGAGCGCTGGTGAACGGCCATGCTCAACTGGTAGCGACCGGTGACGGGCCGGTAGCAGCCTCCAGGACCGCCAACCAGCGTTCCTCGCCTACCCTCTGACATGATCGCTCTCCATGCCTTCGATCAATGCCTTCGATCTGCTCTTGGCCCTGGAGACTATCACGGTTCTGCCGCTGCCTGTGCTGCTCTGTTGCGCCCTGCGACCCGCGCCTCCAGCGAGCAACCGCGCCTCCACCACACTTCCCACGGCCTTGTCTCAGGGTGCCCGAGTGAAAGCTTCTCGATGCTTTTGAGACTCACACCCCGGGCGGCCATGGCCCTTGGCAACCTTGGGTGCTGCACTCCTGGTCCTGGAGCAAGGGGCTGTCAGATTGGCAGGGACAAGGGCCCGGTGGCTAAGAAACGACGTGCACGCCCGTTCTCCTCCCCGTTGCGCTTCCAGATATAAGCGAAGAACTCTGGCTTGCGGGTTGCACAGCTTGGTAATTAGTCCAGCGCCCATAGTTTCATCCCGCCTCCGTCGTTATATAGCCTCAGTTCCAGGTTTCGACGTTGCACTCAAGTCCTGCGAGCCTCGACCCGAAACGTGCCAATTGACGGTGCCGTCCATCCCGATTTCGTCCCGGACCAGCCCCTCCATCTTTGATACTCGGACACTCTTGACACTCTCGCCTTCCCTTCTTGGACGCCGCACCAAACGACATTGTTTCGACCCAATGGCTCACATAGCCAAGTGTATTGTCGATGTCGACACCAACCATATATCAAAGCAGGCCTCCCACCACCCTAATGAGCCGGTACGAAGCCCATCCCCCCAGTCCAGATTAGTGTACAGCCTCCGAGCTGAACTCCGTTGCTCACTAGTTCCATCACTCACAGAAAGAACCCCCCCCGCCACCGCCAGAGAAAGAGAAGCCTTTTACCTGGAGAATGCAACAACCGGAACCTTCACGAAAGTACCAGCTCTTCCCCAAGGAGAGAAAACTCCCGGTGCTCAACAGCAACAAGCCCCCGCCGCCACCGGATGTTGAAAAGCCTCTCCCTGCAGCTGGAGGCCAGGTCAACGACAAACCCGAAAAGCAGTCAACCGCCAGTTCCTTGAAGAAGCGACTCAACCAGCATAGCATCGTCCGGAGACGGAAGGTTAGCGTTCCTGAATTGGGACCTATGACCACAGTTCAAGAAGTGGCCATGGACTCTCGTAAGTTGTCCTATAAGTCTGTTACAATGAATGGAAGCTAATTGAAGTTCCAGCTACAATCCCTGGACGGCCAGCTTTCCACGAGCGGTCAATCAGTGCTCCGGGCCATAGCTCGAAAAAGCATCCCTTGGCAGACACTTTTCTTTCCCTCGAAAGCGACGATGATGCCCCGGAAATTCTCTCTCCTGTTGCCGAGTCACTCCATTCGAAGGGTTCGGGCCCCCTCTCGCCGAAGCAGCTCGCGCCCTTGGTTATTCCCAAGCCCGATACCATCACCCCCAGGCTCCGAAGACAACAATCACTGAACTACTTTCCCACTCGAAACGACTCGCTCAGGCAAGGCCGTGCCGAGGATTCACCGCGAAGCCGCACTCCATTGACCACGCCCAGTTCGTCTTTGCCAGATCTAACGTCGCCCAAATCAGCTTCGACTACTGCGACGTCCTGCGCCACACTCTCCACACCAGTCTCTGCATCCATCATGGAATCCCGAACTTCTTCCCCCAAGCCCTGGGATGGCCGTCGCACGCCTCCTGTCCACCCTGAATCAGCTGGTTCGACCCGAGGTCACAGGAGAGGCGGGTCAGAGTCGTCTGGAATCATGGACAGGGGACGGCCGCGAAAGAGGTCGGATACTCGCGCCAACAACGGGCCGATTATCCAGAGGAGCGAATCAAAGAGGAGCAAGAGCACGGAACAAAGCTCAAAGATTGCCTTTGAGCAACTCCCCCAAGGAGTAAAGCTATCGGATGCCATCGACAAGTTTGAGGCTAGTGACGTCGCTTCTCTGCAGAAGCAAGCGTTTGCCCAGGCTGAGCAATTCGAGATCCTCAAGCCCGCAGACTTCGAACTGCTCACCAAGGTTTGTTCGCCATCTGAGTGTATGTAAGTGAAGGTAGGCTAACAAGTTGACAGGAAGTTCGTCACCTCGATGAGAAAACCGAATACCTCCGCCGAACCTACAACTCACTCCGTATTGGCCGGCGCAATCTCCACTCGCGCATCTGCCAGTACTTGCGCTCTCCGCGTGTGGTCAAATTCAGTCACGAGTCTATGCTACGGCAAGAGGAGGCTCTAGCCGAGCTAGATGCCTCAATCGACGACTGGGTTAACAAGCTCGAGCTGGCTGAAAACCGACGAATGCGCGTGCGCCAGAAATTGCTAGAGCACATCGCTGCGGCGGCCGTCCTCCCTGTTGGCAGATCGAATGCCTCTCCTGAGCCCGCACAGCAATCAATGGGCACGACGCCCTTTTCGGGCATTGGGAACATCTCGACGCCTCCCAGGAGCCCTTCCAAGCAGGCCTTCACCCGCCCTGCGAAAACAAATCCCTCCTCGCCTCGACGATCGCCTCAGCGTTCGGTGCCCAGCACAATCTTCGAGCAGCCTATCGTACTGGAACCTGTCCAGGTCACCGAGGAGCGAGTCACTAGCGCTGGGTCTTTGAGGCGCGTTGATGTCGAGAGCATTCGCATCTATGCCGGTGACGATGTCTACGCTCTTCTGGAGGACGTCGAGAATGAGATCACCAAGATGAGCAACAATGCCATGGAACCAGCTCCGGACTCCTTACTACCCGAGACGAAGCGTATTGAAATCCATCGCCAGCGAAGCCATGAGATGCTCAACGGCTTGTCAGAGGCAACCGCTACTAGTTCGAAGTCGGACTCTGCTAGTACCATGTCCCTCTCTCCCCTCGCACGAACCCCGACATCATCAACAAAGAAGGATTCGCCGAGGGTTGATAGCATCCCCCTCCTTGCCAACACTGTCTACAAGCCGTAAAAGCTATCTTCACGCACCCAGTATGGTGCCCTTAATATCTGAACATTGTCTGGTGTCCTTTTCTATGACTTACGATCAACCTGCAACAATCATTCGATACCCGACCGACATTCCTTTACTGCGATCATTATTACTATGCAGCGTTGCCACTACATTTCTGTTTTTGTTTGCATACCACGTCATAATCACGACCATTATGGCCTTTCCAAATTGTCATTGCGCCTGGATTTTCTTCTCTTGTTATGCTATGGGTTTTTTTTATATCATGATTACTTCTAGGGGGGGCTTGAGTAGGTCGGACGCCGTGGACGGTGTATTTTTTGTATTACTCCAGGACATGGAACCTGTTCTTTTGTGTGATTTAGGCTGGCATTAAGATGGTTTGATTTTTTTTCCCCTTGTATTCGCCTTTTTGTATGTTTTTATGCTTTCTGCGAAGGGGATGCTGCTGGAGCTGGACAAGAGGAATATTCCTCAACCTGGAAATATCAAGTGAGGGTTGTATGTACTAGAAGCATGCCAGTGCCCTTGGAATACGAATACATGCCATAAATTTAAAGACTCATTGGAATATAGGAACCTCCAAGAACTGGAAACAGTCGGGCTTAGACGTCCCCGTTTGTTTAATCATGACCTAGGTCCGATGACGACGGCGGATAGCCATGCCTTCTCCCCAACTTGACTTATCCAACCATTGTCGTCTCGAACATAGCTTCCACGTCGTCAGCCCGAAGCCGCATGTAGGTCAACCCCGCCTTGATGTGATGAATTGCTCACAATGTGTCCCACTCGCTGGAGAAGCTGCTCCGCTGCATACCTACTGATTATCCGGTGATGTCACTCTTTGTGCGGGCGTGCTGGATGCAAGGGGAACCCCGGGAGGGCATGGGAGCAGGGGGTTTAAGAAAGAGAGTTGTGCACATCTATTCGTATACAGAAGTATGAATCCTACATTGCTGGGGGTTGCCACGTACGCACGAACTCTGTGTGCGGACACGTGGTTTCAGTTGCTCGAGTTTTGAGTTGGTGATGCTACTCCGTCGGGGTCGTATTAATGTCATCCTTCGCTTCGGCGTCGCGCCGCAGACCGACTGCTATTGATGGATCCTTTTCCTCAACCCTTGATATCCAGCAAACTGCCGCGGGATATGTAGATCTTCTATGTTGATCGGCGCAGCCAGATGATGAACGGACCATCGCTTGACGGCGGCCTGTCATTCAACCGTCTCTACATAATACATAATTAGCACACAGCCCTGGACACACACCTCACGTCAACTCGCAACCGTCGACGGCGTGGAGACTAGGCTCTAGCGTCGTCCCAACCCTAGGCGGACGATTCTCCCGTGCACCGACCCTTCCATCTCCTCGTCCTCGGTATATACATCCACCGCCAGACGGACCTCCGATCCCTTCCTCGGCCGGAACAGGAGGAGGGACATCCACGGGGCGGCTTGCTCCTCGCCCCCTTTCTTCCCTTCGCGACCCATCCGCCGGGTCAACCTCGTGGGACTCCGGACAGGACAGGGTCCCGGCCGGCACGGAGATTTGAGGACCGGTCCAAAATAGACCGCCAGCACGCCAGCCAGGGTAGACACTGGGGACAGTAGCCCCCATGCTATGCCATGAACGCCCAGAAGGCTGAGCTGGAGACGAGCACACCCTCCTCCCCCTATCATTTGCCCGGCTTGTGTGAAGCAGGTGCACCGCACCGTGGGGAGCTGACGTATGCCTCCCTCGCCGGACGGAGAAACTCGTCCTCGTCGCAGTCCGCGAGCAGGATCGGGCCCGAAGGGTAACCCGACGGCCTTGGTGTCTTCCACAGCGGCCTCGCTTGCTGTCTAGCTCAGGTGGGAAGGGGAGGCCAAGGAGGAGGCGCCGGCATCGTGTTTTTTGTACGCTTCTATAAGTCCTATCCGTATTATTATTTCGTTTAGGTCGTCTAGGCCTGGTCGGCGACAATTTATTGTACATGATGATGATAATGATGACAATTGCTTCGCTGGGCACAATTCCGGGGCCCGCCGTCTCTGGAAAGCCCTCCTCGTTCAAGTCGTACACGTTCCTCGCACCGAACACCTGGTTCATGCTTCCCCCATAACGTTTGCGTATCAGTGCGTCACGATCCTAACCGTCTGCAAGATCAACCCGAAGATCAGTCCTCTCGCCACCTCCTCGATCTGCAAGCAATCGAACACCCTCCCCAGGGCCTCGCCCGTCGCCGCCTGGCCCATGACGCCCATCAGCGCCGCCGGCACGCCGCTCCGGATCAGTAGCCTCCGGGCCTTGATTCGTCGCTGCTCCTTTTCCTCGGCCGTCGACTCGGGAGGCCACTCTGCGAGCTCCTGTTCCGTTGGCATCATGTTCTCCCGCAGCTTGCGAAGCTGAGCTGCAATGCCAGCGTCAGACGTGTTGGAATCGATGACAGAGTTTTGGATGAGCGACTGCACTGTCAACAGAGAAGGATTGCCGGGGCGCAGCAGGAATGACTTCGCTGCCGCGAGCAGGGTGCGTCGGATGTTCCAGGCCGATGACAACGTGTACATCTCGTTTATGACAGCGAACAAAAGCTCCACCGCGACGCGCGTCTCGGCCTCGGAGAGCTGCGAGTACTGGCGGCCGGGCTTCAGTGGTCCTTTCTTGCCTCCCGTCACAGACGCAGGAGGCGTTGGCACCAGGACCTGCTGAGACCCGTTTCGCCCGTGCTTCTGCGATGATGAGATGCTCTCGTTCAGCTTGCTCTGCGTGTCGCTGCCGCTCGTCGGCGATCCATAGTCATCTGCTATCTGATCCGGTGGAGGAGGTAGCTTCATGAACTCGAGGCTGGCTGACGACGGAGACCGCAGCTGGGCCAGGCTGGGCGCACGGCTGTGCTCCCTACTAGGTCGAGCGCTCGCCGGCGCTGAGCCCGACTCCTTGCGGTCTGGTCGGCCAAGCCGGACGTCCGCATCTGAATCGCCTTGCGACTGGTAGCTCGGTCGGCGTTCCATCGGCGGCATCTTACTGGGCTGCGTAGAGATAACCGACGACCTCTGGCTGTCCATACTGTCCCGCCCCGACCGCGCCGGTGACTTCATGGTATCCATCCGAGGAGGCGTCGAGATCGAGAGTCGGCTAGAGTTGGGCGTAAGATCAATGGACTGGCTTGTGGACCTCCTATTGAGTCCAGCAATGTTCCCAAACACGCCCGTAACACCCCCGACCAAAGACTTGCCGCTTTCCATGGCTCCCTTGGGTGCCGTCGTGAGGGCATCTAGCATATTCTTCCCAACCGACTCCCAGCCGAAGCCTGACTTGGAGTCGCCGTGAGTGTGTCCCTGTGACTTTTCCAAGAATCGCTTCATCCCCTCGCTCTCAGCCAACGTCTTGTACCAGCACGCATCCCGCAGGTATCTCTCTAGTTCTCCTCGAAGCGACTCCCGGGTGTGTACTTTCCAGTTTGGCATATCTTTGTGGAGCTCTGTGAAGGCTGTCGCGCCCGAGATGTTTGCGATCCGCCTAAGAATCTCATGGAGGGTTTCAAAGTCTGAATACCTCCGAACAATCATCCAGCCCGAGAAGCCTGTCACAGAGGGCTCGACCTGAACCCAGTAGTCCCAGTTAGGCTTCGTTCGGATACGGCCTTTCTCGCCCATCGCATCATCATCATGTACAGTAATAACAGCGTTGTGGAGAGTGAGTAGCCCCTTTTGCTTTTGAGGCCCTTCCTCCTCGCTACTATCCACCTGGCCTGGAGATACGATCTGGTCGAAACTCGTGAATCGTGTGCCTTCGGAACCCCTTGGGGACGAGTTTGGGCTCGAATTGTCCATTGGTGAATGGGGCGTAACGGGTGTTGGGGCCGCATCGCTCTTAGTGGAAAAGCCGTCCGTGGACGCAATCGACGACAGCGGCTTGTGGCCATTGGGTACTGTTGAGGGAGAAAGCTCGCTCACACTGATCCGCTTCTGTTTGGTTTCACTGTCACTGGAGGTTCTGGTAGGGTCCTGTGACGCGTTAGTGGCGGTCGAGTCTCGCTTGCGGCGAGCTTCCTCTTTGGCGATCATATCGTTCATCCTCTTCATCTCTCCCATGGCCTCTTCCAACTCTTCCTCTGCCTTGCTAAGCTTCTTTTTATGACCGCCGCCGATCTCCTTCCGGCGGGTCTCCAGTGAGCTCCGGCCAGGTTTGGCGATGCCAATGTTGCCAACGTTTCCGTCAAGGTCGGCAAACACATTCTGGGCCGCCGAGTCAGGCCCAGTTTGCATACCAACATCAATGGCCTGGTTGAGATCCGGCTCTCCGGCCTCGAGGAGATGTACGATCCATCCATTGATCCAGTCGGCTTTGCTGCACGTTTGCAGAGTCTTTTCGAGCACCGAGTTGGCCAATATTTCCCTGAGAAACACTTTGAGAGGGTCGCAATTGTATGAGTTCCGGTCCAGAAAGCCGAGCAAATCGTCCGCAACCATCTTGAATTTCGCTCCTTGCTGTCGCTGGTTCAGCAAGTTGGCCATATGGCAGTCTGGGTTTGAAGCTAAGTAGTTGTACACGGCATCGGCCGCGTTCATGCTGCTGTCGGGAGGGAGGTCCGTAAAGGCGGAAGCGAGCTCGGACATGAAGACAATGACAATGGATGACGAGTTGGTAAGGAGGTCGAGGAAGGCATCCGCAGGTCGTTTCCGGCTCAAGTGGTTGGAGATGGAGAGAAGATACGAGGTCAAGGTCCGTCGGCAAGCGAGGGGGAAAGCATGGTCTGAAGGTATGATAGGGCTGTACCACCATTTGACGTAGTCTCTGATGACAGCGTCGACGAGACCTCCCAGGGCCTCGCGGGTATCTGGACGAAAGTCGTCGAGGCCCCTGATGGTCGTCTCCTCGTCGTCGCTGCTGTCTTCGGCCCCCTGCCCCGCCTTGTTGTTCGCCGATTCGTGCAAGATTCGTTGCAAGACATCAAGGCCTCGCTCTCCTCGGACAGCCTTGGAGACTTCTGGGTTCCGCTGTTCCCAGGATATAAATCCGACGACTCCGCCAAAGGCACCGATAAGCACCAGGCCTAGCCGACCAAGGGCAAAGTATGTGACGGCAGCGAAGCCGACAGCAACTCCAGCGAGGGAGCCGGTCGTTGCAGTTGCGAGGAAGTGCAGTATTTTTGCGGCCGGGGTGCTATCTCCCGGCGTAGCGTTCGTAGTCGTTGTATTCGTCGTCAATGTCGTGGTTGGGATTGTGGAGGCGGTCGCGTGCGCAGTTGCCAGGCCTGAAAGTGTCTGAGACTGGCCATCCGCCGGTCTACCGCCCAGTGAATCCATCCAGGGCTGCTTCTGGTTGTCTGCTGCTGGCGGAGACGGAGATGGACTGGGCTTCAAGGCGACGGGCTTGCGCATGTCTACGGGGGCGGCAGCTGGTGGGCACGCATCATGATCGGCAGCTGGATTCATCGGGGGTGGGAAGCTTTCGAGATGCTTGGCGCAGAATCGGGGCAGCTTCCCTTAGAGGACAGGAACAGGGACCGTGGCGATAACGTCGTAGCAATGTTCAGCATCACCTTGCAGGTTGGTTGAGGAAGGGAAAGTTGGCTCGCAATGCCAGGAGTAAGCAGTAAGCAGTAATCAGGAGTCAGGAATCAAGAATCAGGTGGTAGCTCGGACCGTAACGGCTGGAACACGGGCGTCTAGATTAGACTTGGCTGTGGGTGAAGAAGGGTTCCTTGGGAGGTTTCAAATTGCTTGGATTGGATTGCTGGTCGTCTCTGGCACCCAAACCCCCCCCTCATGGCCTCTGTGAGCCATCCTTCAGGGGGGCTAGATCCCTGTAAGCGGGCTCTCAGGGCTCTTAGACCCGCTGGGCTGCTGGACATTGGCTCGGTGCCTTCCGCGTCAACGATGGTGGCTGTAATTGACACTAAAAACGGAAGCCGCACAGCCAAGCAGTGGAACCAAGCTTACCCAACCCCTGGCTCCAGCGCACCCGTCAAAGCCGGATTCCCTCCACCACTTTACTTACCAGCCTTGCATCGCCATTCGTTGCCACTTGTTATCATTCAATACCAGTCCGGTTATGAAGTGCGTTGCCTCTAAAGTGTAGTGCCATGAATACGGACTTGCTTCACAAAGAGTACCAGACAGACTGCGCCCCCTTTAAGCGAGCAAGGCAAGGTTGCATAAAACCTCTGAACAAGGAACACCACAAAATACGAGTACGCCATAACACATCCATGATACCCCAGCGATCCCACTATCAGTTGAGATGAGGCCCCACCACCCTCTCTGCAATGCGTATCACGTGGACTGGCGTTTCAATATGAGACTTTGTCTTAACTTGCGCGCCAAACGCGTTCCAGCTGGCCGTAGACCTTGACTCCCTTGGAGCTTGATCCGTCGCCTCTGCGTCTAGCCAAGGCATTCCATCCCGCTCCCTGCCAGGACACCGTGTCGCGATCCTCGATCTAGCCTTTGCTCAAGTTCAGCTGTCCCACGCGACGCGGCGCGACACCAGCAAAATGCCCAAGTACTCCAAGAAACGCATGGCGGAGGATTCTGACGATGGTGAACCTAAGATTGCGCAAAAGCCCGCCAAGAAGGCAAAGAGCTCTGGGGCTGGGTCTCAAGGCAAAGACGACGATGGAAACCCCTTCTGGGAGGTAGGCGCATCAAGTCGAGGCCCATGCGATCAACCGCTAATGGACGCCCCAGCTATCAAACAAGCGTCGGGTGGGCGTATCGCAATTCAAGGATGTGAGCTTCGTCAATATTCGAGAGTACTACGAAAAAGACGGCAAGACGCTCCCGGGCAAAAAGGTGAATGCGCTCGCAGCCGATAATAGATGGCGAAATGTTTCTGACAGTGCTGGCTAGGGCATCTCCCTCTCTGTCGAGCAGTACACGGCCTTGCTCAAGGTGGTCCCTTCCATCAATGCCGCATTGCGTGACCTTGGCCACACCATTGACGAGCCCGACGAGACTACGTCGACAGCGCTTATTCCAGCATCGAAGCCCAAGAAGGACAAGTCAAAATCGTCCAAGGCCAACATTGAGGCAACGAGCGACGAAGATGACGAGGAATAAGATTACCTTATCAAAGTCTGTACGATCTCGTAATTCATGATAAGTGTGGGTATGGAAGATACGGAGTACTGGAGTTGTAGGTTACAATGCAGATAGATCTGCATTAAAATGTCCGGAATCACGAGACGAATGAATAAGAGCTATTTCCTCTGAATAAGTACTCTTGAAACACGGGTGCTATCGTTAGGTACCTACCTACGTAACCATCTACTCAAATGGCCAGGCGGGCTGAATGGCTTTCATTTATGACTAGTTTGTCGAGATTCAACCGGTTGTCTTGGGAGAGTCTATCATCTGTTCCACGAGGTTTCAGCATGTGCGTAGTAGACAGCTAGCTCGATAGCCGATGTCTATTCTCACTCTTCAAGGCGATGAGTGCGCGATGTGGGGTTGTGAGAATGTGACACATGGCCCGGCCACAGCATAAAAGCAACTTTCCCGGTCGACCAACAGTCAATTCCTTATGAGAGGAGCCAAGAAAAAGAGAAGGGCTGGTTTGAGTGCAAGGGCCGCTTTGTGCCATACCTAAAGTGATTCGATTTTGAATCAGCGTCAGTGATTGTCTTACTGACGAGGACCCAGGTGTGCGTAACGGTACGACGCCTCACGAACAAGTAACCTGGGCATCATGAACTTCAGGTCACATCAGCAAGGGCAAATCCTACGGGCAGTGTCATCAGGCGCCACGCCAAGTCATGTGAGATGGATATACGTAGATACTACGGAGATGTAGAACTGCAAACGAGAGGGGATCTGTTCTTGTGTTTTTCGCACAGTGGAGGACCCGAGGAGATATAATTTGAGCTATTCGGGCTGTATGGCATTTCTAGTCGGGTGTATATCACGTGCCTGAGTCGACATTCACTCTTATCTTCTTCTTAAATACAGTATTAGGCGTTAGAGAGTCAGGGCATCATGGCATTTGAGGCATTACGACTGTGTTAAAGCGAATGATAATTAGTAAGAAGGGCAAGAAGACTGGGTTTACAGCCCGAATAGCACGACTCTATAATTTTAAAGTCAAACAAGACCATAGGTATAACTCTAAATGGGTACTCCCTCCCTTCTTATCCGGCCAACTATCACCTTCTCCGAGATGCGATCATACAGGGCTGAACAAACAATTCCCACTTGTCTTGATACTACCTAATTACCTAGACTAAGTAGCCAAGGCCTGAGCAGATCACTGTGTCCCAAACGGCCTCAAAGCTACATAGTACTGGCATAGCTTACTAGCGCCGCCAAGCCCCCCCTGATAAGATGCAGAATACGGGCGATCATCAAGCCAACTCCTATTATTACCGTCTGACTTGTCCTCTTCCCCAAACCTGTTTCACCTCTCATCCACCAATTGTGCCCATCAATTCGATATATCGTTTCTTCATCACGCTCCTTTGCATCCCTCCTGTCGTCTGCTACGATTGTAATTCCCGTCGCTTCTTTCCGATTATTCGCCCTCACTTTAAAATCACGCCGGTGGTGACGTTGGCGCTTCAGCATATACCTATCTTCTATATAACTTCCACCTGTCTCTACCCGTGGCCTGGCAGGTGGTCACATGTGTTGAGGTTCCCTCAAGGGCTTTATACATGCAGCTTTCCGGTGACGCCGATTGGGACGAAGTTTTACCGAAACGGCTGCAGCGATGAGGATCTCATGGCGATTAGGCTCGGGGCACGTTGAGTCGGTCGACGACTACGCTGGCATTCTTGTGCCTCTAGAGCAGGCTCATCTCTACAGCCAAGCGGGCAAGAAGGCAAAGCCTCAACCCCAGGAAGATGAGGATGTCGAGGAGACCAAGGATGGAGACTATGAGATGGAAGGCATGCTCCAGAAGAATGCCGGCGAGTACACGATCGAGGGTCTGCGAAGGGAGATGAGAGAAGGGCGACAGGGGCAGTGGACGACATATGAGAGTGAGTTGCAACGACAAGGTGTGATGGACTGGACTAACACGAACAACAGTCAAGTCGAAACTCATCAACAAGGCAATAGGAGATATCGGTATGGGGAGTTACAACTGGCAACTCTTCATCCTCTGCGGTTTCGGGTGGTTGGCCGATAAGTAAGTCCGATACTTCACCTCCCATGTTTAATCAGGATGTCTACTAACAGAAGATTTTCAGTCTATGGTTACAAGTGAGAAAAGCCCCTCGACTTCTCCCACATCTCCACCAGCAACACTGACTAACAACCCCCTCCAGGGCGTATCTCTGACCCTCCCATCCCTCTCCGCCGAGTTCGGCATCGACGAGAAGACGGTCCGGTACACGACGAGCGCGCTCTTCGTGGGCCTGTCGGCGGGCAGCTTCTTCTGGGGCATCGGGTCCGACTTCCTCGGGCGCCGCATCGCCTTCAACTCGACGCTGCTCATCACCAGCGTCTTCGGCATCGCGGCCGCCTACGCCCAGAGCTGGCGCGCCGTGTGCCTCTCCTTCGGCGCGCTCGGCTTCGGCGTCGGCGGCAGCCTGCCCGTCGACGGCGCCCTCTTCCTCGAGTTCCTCCCCGACGCCTCCAGCGCCCTGCTCACGCTGCTCTCCGTGTGGTGGCCCGTCGGCCAGCTCGCCTCGTCGCTCGCCGCGTGGTTCTTCATCGCGCGCTGGCCCGTCGACCAGGGCTGGCGGTACTTCGTCGTCACCATCGGCATCGCCACCTTTGCCATGTTCGTCGTCCGCTTCTTCGTCTTCCACCTCTTCGAGTCGCCCAAGTTCCTCCTCAACAAGGGCCGCCAGCACGAGGCCGTCGCCGTCGTCCACGGCATCGCCTTCCACAACCACACCAGGACCTGGCTGACGTCGGAGATTCTCGACCAGGTGGCCTGCAGCGACGACGAACCGGCCGCGACCAACGTCGCGCGACAGGTCCCCTCGCGCACCACCTCCGGCGTCGTCGGGGCCAAGCTCAAGAGTATCTCCGGAGAGCGGCTGCGGCCTCTTTTCAAGACCAAGACGCTCGGCCTCACCACGTCGCTGATTTGGTTCTGCTGGGCCACCATCGGCATGGGCTACCCCCTGTTCAACGCCTTCCTCCCTCAGTACTTTGCCCGCACGCACGCCGACGCCAATCCCGACTCCGTCCAGTCCGAGACGGCGACCATCTCTGCCGAAACGTACCGCAACTACGCCATCACCTCCGTCCTCGGCGTCCCCGGCAGCCTGCTGGCCGCCTATCTAGTCGACCACCCGTCCCCTTTCCTCGGCCGTCGCGGCACCCTCGCCTGCTCTACCTTCGTGTCCGCCATCTTCCTCTTCCTCTTCGTCATCTATGGCACCACGCCGTCCACCCAGCTCTTCTTCTCCTGCGTCGAGGCCTTCTCCCAGAACATCATGTACGGCGTCCTCTACGCCTTCACTCCCGAGATCTTCCCCGCGCCCGTCCGCGGCGCCGGTACGGGCGTCGCAAGCTTCCTCAACCGTCTCACCGGCTTGATGGCGCCCGTCCTAGCTGCCACGGTCCCCGGAGATGGCGCCACCACGCCCATTTACATGTCTGCGGCGTTGATCCTGTCAGCGTTTGTTGGCATGTGCATGATCCCCATCGAGACGAGGGGTGCGCAGAGGCTATAGCAGAAACGGCTTGTAATATTAGTCGCAGCGCCATGGCTCTAGGCTGGTGATAGGCGCACACTGCGTGACTTGAAATAATGTATACTACTTACGAACTAGAGTAAAAGCACTATAGGCGGAGTTGGGACTCCTCATAGTTTCTTTGTCAGAACATGTGGGAATCTGGTTCTTCGTGTATAAATTCGGAGGTGTTGGTCTGTACATGTATATGATGGATTGGCTTCTCTTGGATTCTATCGATTCCCCTTGGCGCCGGATGGGGCGTCAACTCTTCTACGCTTCAACGACGTCCCCAGAGCGTCCCTGACCATCGGATCTGCTCGGATAGTGTTCTGTACCAACCACTCCCTCATCTTACCCTGTAGGTTGGATGTCGCCTCAGCATCGCCCTTGTAGGGAGCCAGCTCCATGTCCAGCAGCCGCACGGCATCGCCATCTAGGTGTTTGGTGAGTGCCTCAAGGCGATCCAGATTCTGCTGGAGCGCTTTCTCCTCATTCTGGGCAGCGGCTTTCTGACCGCCACCAAACTGCTCCACAAGGAGCGGGCCGATCTGAGAGAGCGCGATGTAAAAGGTGATGGTGAGCTTCCGTGTCAGTGATATAACCTGGAAGGGGAGGTAGGGGTGGTGCGTAGTAACGCGAGTGAGGATGGCATTGATGGCCGTCACGAACGGAGGGAAGTCTGGACGGGTGACGGTGTGGAGCTCGAAGGTACAAAGCGTAAGCAAGATGAGCCATCGGTAGTATTTCCCAAAGTCCATGTAGCCAAAGAGGCCGAGGATATAGATAGAGGCGGCGGCAACGCCATAATGAGGCAAGATGCCGGAGACGACGCCTCGAGTCACGAAGTCCTTGATGGTGATGCACTTCTGCCAGCGCGCAATTTCAGGCCCGAAGCGCTCGTAGGCGAAGCGCTTAGCTGCGTCCTGTAGGGTATCGCTGGCCTGCTTGAGGTGCATGAAGAAGGCGGCCGAGTCGGGAGCGGCAGAGCCCGCCTTGTCCGGGTGGTGGAGGGCAGCGAGACGGCGGAAGCGGGACTTGATGTCGCGGTCTTGTGCGGAAAATGAGACGCCGAGGTCGGCATAGTAGGAAGGCTGTCGGCGCTGGTCGTAGTCGGCCTCGTATATGGTGTAGAGGAGGTAGGCGGCGATGACGAGGATGTGAATGATTCGGCGGTGGGAGTTGAAGCGCGCGGAACCGGGTGCGGGCTTGGGATCGCCGGCGCGAATGGTGAGGCCATAGTAGATGGTCTGGATCCAGGAAGTTGCGAGCTGTCATGGGGGAAGCGTGTCAGCTATTGAAATCCTCGACATGACGCTATGTTGACTCCAAGTTGAAGAGACGGTACTTGGGCTACGGGAGAGGGTAGAGGGGAAACATACGCCTGGCAGGAAGGCCCAGCCTAGCACGGAGAGATATCCGGACATGGTAGGCACGAGAGCATCACAGGATGCTGTTGGAATACCTGAGGATCATGCAACAATTGTAGGTTGTTGGAGAGGTTGGAGTTGAAAGACAAACAAAGGATGTGGACACCTTGTTGAAGGATCGCGGCGCCGTTGGCAGATGCTAGGCGGGATGCTGCGTCAGAGTGGGTCCCTGAGTGTTGACAGGTACCGGAAAGACTCAGTAAATTAGCACACAGCGCATCCAAAATATCGTGCTGACTAAGGTACTTTGCAGTCCTTTTTTGAAAGTTGACCAATCACTTGAGGCGCTAATCTGTGCTAACCTAAAGAGATCTTACAGTCAGTACGGAGTACCTGACCACCCATCGTTGATAAGTATTGGAGGGCTGGCCTTATCGATTAAGTTAAACCCAACTGTCAAGGAGTCGGCCAAACATCTTCAACTATCTCATGAATGCTTAGCAGCTTGGGCGTGGATGTTTTCTATGTATGAAGCACATCATATCACTTGTCATCTCCAAGGCTTTCTTCTTGCCAACCCTCCACACTGAGGATACCTAGTCTAGGCTTTGACTACCTCTTTACATATCCGAGTCAACGCCACATAGACATGCGTTACGTCGAAATACGTGAGTCGAACTGATGATGTATGAAGTAATTCTCTAAGAGCTGGTCACATCCGTCCTTTATTTCCCACGATGCTCGTACTTCGTACAGAGTGCATGGCGTGCAGCCGTAGACTAGCCTCCATTCCGAGTCCTTGTCAATTCGAGCCGTAGCTTAACATGCAGGGAACCTAGCGAATGACCGAATGCAACACAACAGCCTCATGCGCCGAAACGAAAACCCACTCGCGTCCGTCCATGGAACATTTTTATCAGTCGACCATTGTCGGAGCGCCCCATCCTTCGCCTGACATGGTCCCCTCCCCCCACGTTTCACTTCCCGCCCACTAAACGAGTGGCCATCGAATCAACCCAACGACAGCTCTCCGACGCAGCCTCGGCAACGCAGCCACCGCGCATATCATTCTCCTCTTATGGCGACTGCTGCAACCTCCGGTCATCTAGCACCTTCCGATGGAGATCATGTCCTGCATGATCTCTCCCGGGAAGGCAGGAGAGTAGATTGCGCCGCGCCAAACGCCAGCTCACATTATGGCACATGTTCAACCACGAGACCCGTCCAAGCAAATGACCTCTAGTCAAAGACTCCAGATATCGTGAACCCCTGCTCCTAAGGGTCGCCGAGAAGGATCAAGATGCTCTGTGCATGCTTGATTCGCCGAGAATGCGCCTCGTCTAAGGGTATCCCGAGGCTGGAGGCGGCAAGTGTCTTAGCTATAGAGCATGCCAAGTTGTATATCAGATGCCGCCGCCCACATGTAGTTCACGTAGATTGTCCAGATTACTTTTTTACTTTCCGCAGTTGTCTTGTTATTCCCCTTGCTTCTTCATACTATGCTTTTCCTGCACTTCATCCCGTTTCTTGGAGCTGCGTTGGCCGCGTGTAACGGTCACGATGGTCTCTGCGGACGCAAGTATTCAGAAATCACCTTCGTAGGCTCCCACAACAGCGCCTTTGTCGGGGTGACGCCGGTACACAACCAGTACAAGTCGGTGACGGAGCAGCTTGATCTGGGCGTGCGGTTTCTGCAGGCGCAGACGCAGGAAAAGGATGGCGAGATCGAAATGTGCCACACCTACTGCTGGGAACTCGATGAGGGTCCGTTGACGCAGTATCTGCAGGAGGTTGCCGACTGGATGGATGACAACCCAGATGAGGTGGTGACGATGCTTCTCACCAACCATGATAGCATATCCGTGACGCAGTTTGACGAGGCCTTTGATAGCACCGGCCTGAAACAATACGTTTTCCATCCGGAGAAGAAGATGGCCCTTGATCAGTGGCCAACTCTCCAGGAGCTCCTGGATGACGGATCACGACTCATCGTCTTCATGGGTAGGCTTATATTCCACCTGTCCCCTCTCGACGGGGCAACCCAAACTAACTTGATTGAGACTTCCACATGGACGAGAGCAAGGTCGACTACATCATCAACGAGTTCGATTATTTCTGGGAGACGCCCTATGGCGAGACTGACTCTGACTTCCCGACATGCGAGGTCGACCGGCCGGATAACGGCGACCCAAAGGTGCTGATGGGCATGATGAACCACATGCTCAACTTCGACCTTCTCGGGATCATAATCCCAGATCAGGCCAAAGCCGGCAAGACAAACTCGGAGGGGTCCATCCAGAAGCAGGTGGACCTGTGCAAGGGACAGTGGGGGAAGAACCCCAATGTTGTTCTGGTAAGTGCCGTGTCTGGAAATGCTTTGACTCTGGAGCGACTTGCTGATGATGGTTGTGATGCGCGTACTCAGTTGGATTGGATTAATGTTGGTGATGCCATGAACATGCAGTTGTCTTTGAATGGCTTATGAAAGGGGTTGGTTTGGGACGTGGGATTGATTGGATCTGAAGATACTTAGGTAGGTACCTAGAGGTACCTAGGTGCTGGCTTCCTTGTGCCGAATTATACATTATACAGGTTAATCGCGAACATGTCCAAGCATGTATTATGTACTTATTGATTACGATAGCAGACAGCAATGCAATATTAAAGAAGTAACGTTAATCTGAAGGGACGGTACAAATGTATTCGTGCCTCATTTAACCATCACCCAGCCCGGGCACCGCTAATCTCTTCTGGCAAGGCACCTAGTCTACCTAGGCCTAACGCAACTCTAAAAGAATCCTAGTCTGCCAATAACCCAATAATCGCCCAAGGGGCTGTGTTTTGGTCAGCGACGATGCAGGGGATTCCGGACTGGGGGGGTGGCCTCCAGATTCCGGATTTGCTTGTTTTATGGAGCCCGTGCTCAAGCTCCAACAAACCATCTCCGGGCTTCTTCGTCGTCCTCGAGGACGATAGTCGAGCATACCAAGCTTTTGTCGCGTTGGATTGCCAGCAAAGGCTTGTGTTTGGTGGGGATCCAAGGTCGCGCATGTGATGTCATGGCTTTCAGTCACAAGACCACGATGCGCAGTACATCTTGGCAATTGTTGCAAAGGCAGCAAGCAGCTTGGTTGCCTGTTGTTGCTTTTCTCGTGTTGCTTTCTCGCTATCCAAATCCAGCAGTTCTGGTGCTGCTCCGGGTGGACAGTTGCACACTGACACTGACACTGACACGAGGATCCCAGCTGGCGAAATTAGCCATCCATACTCTGAACCCTCCGCCCACTCCCAAGCGTGGTGCGCCTCCTTTGATTACCGCGTAGGGCATTCTCCATTCCATTCCTTCCTTCTTTCTTCTTCCCCTCCTCCTCCTCCTCTCCTCCTCCTTCGTCCAGCCAACCGACTCCTCCATCGTGAGATTGCACGCGTCTCGACCATCACCACCACCATGTTGCTTCGCAACTTCGGGCGTCTCGCTTTAGCCATGGCGGCAGCAGGTAACTAGTTTGCTCTCAATGCGCACACCCGTCGCCACGAGCCTCATCGACTAACCCGAGCCTCGATCCGTTCCAGCCCTGTTCCCGTTGCCCTCCGTCCTGGCCAAGGAAGACAGCGACAACCCCAGCGGCCAATCCACCTTCATCTCCCCCAATGGCAACGTCGGGTTCGCCCTCACCATCGCCGAGAACAAAGACACCGAGCTCTACTTCAGCATCCGCTGCCCCATGGATGTCTCCTGGGCCGCCGTCGGCCTCGGCAGCGACGATATGCCCGGCGCCCTCTATCTGATCATCTACCGCGACGAGCACGGCACCGGCGTCACCTTCTCCCCGCGCCTCGCCTACGGCCACTACGAACCCAAGTACTGGGACGGCATGGAGTACCACGTGCTCAACGGCACCGGCGTCGGCAAGGACTACTTCACCTTTACCGCCCGCTGTGACAACTGTCGCTCCTGGAAGTCTGGAGGCTCGGGCCGCGGATATCTGGATGTCTCGTCTTCGAACTCGAAGAGCATCTACGCGTACGGGCCCAGGGAGAGCTTCCAGAGCGACAGCATGGAGGCCCCGCTCAAGTATCACCAGGGGTACGGCACCTTCAGCATCAACATGAAGCGCACCGAGGGCTCAGCCGAAGCCCCCGTCCTGAACGACGACTCCGAGACCAACGGCGCCGAGCTCCTCACAAACACCAAGGCCAAGGGCAACTGGAAGACGCCTCTGCATGGCGCCGTCATGATCGTGTGCGTCGCCGTCCTCATGCCGTTCGGCATCGTCCTGTTGAGGACCGGGGTCAACGCCAAGTGGCATGCGCTGAACCAGACAATTGCCATGATCGGGGCCTTCCTAGCTGCTACTTTGGGCATCGTGAATAGTTTCTACTATCAGCGTGTAAGTTTTCGCCAGGCTCTGTCGACCGCGCAGTCTCTAACGTAAAACTCTAGTCCCGCGGCTTCGACTCTTCCCACCAGATCATCGGCTTCATTGTCGTCGCTCTGCTGCTCGGGCAATTCGGTCTTGGCTTCTTCCATCACACCCAGTACAAGAAGACGCAGCGCCCCACCATCTACGGCAAGATTCATCTCTGGGTCGGGCGCATCATCGTCTTCTTGGGCACCCTGAATTGCTTCATGTAAGTGCTGGTTCCCCGACCACCTAACTTCACCGTGGCTAACATGCCCATAGCGGCTTCACCTTTGCCCTCAACCGCAAATACGGCATGATTCTCGCCGCCATTGTCATCTTCGTCTGCTTCTTTGGCCTCTTTGCCATCTTTGGCCGGGGCTATCTTCACAAGAAGAAGCGCGGCATGGGGCGTGTTGCTCCGGGCTACAACCCCGAGCCATGGCGGCAACAGCAGCAGCCTCCTCCTCAACACACGGCCTACCCGTCTGATCCACCTCCAGGCTACGAGGCGCAGTCAAGCCACATCGGGCTGCGTCCCGTGTCTCCAATGACGCCGTGGCGACCATCTGAGCGGAAAGACGACGACAATGATCTTGACCTGGGCAGTCAACAACGACCGAGAGAGTTTACTTGAATCGGCTCTGCACTACTTGGTCGCAGGCCTGGCGTTGAAAGGATAGTGGGACCGTGATTCCGTGGCCGGTCGGTTTATGGCAAAAGCGTTCCGGCAAGTTGTAACAACAGAGTGACTGGGTTCAAAGCTACCTATAAGTTGCGGCGTTATGGATCATCGATATGACTGTATGAGAAGCAAATGATATCATAGTATCACATTGCCATCCCTTTATTAAGTCCATCAATGTGCCTATACTAGACTGCTCTCTCACGTTCGGCTGGTCCAGCGTTAATTGACGGCTCTTCCTCGTCGCCCTCGAGCCAAATCTCGTGTCCATCCCCTTCCTTGACTAGCAAACCTGCCAACACAGCGCAAATGCCAACACAGCTCAGGATCCACCATACAAGTCCCACAACTCCTTTGTTGAGGCCAAAGCCATATATGACTCCTCCGATCATGGGGCCAACGGTCCTCGCGGCACTGTTTACGCTCTGTCCCACCCCGTGGATCGACCCCAGCACGCTGGGATGAGGCGAACAGTTGTTGACGAGGATGGTCTGACTCGGGAGGGCGAAGGTGCGCCCCAGAACCTGGATTGACAGCACGCAAACTATTGCGAGCCAGATCCTGATTCCACCCTTCGGCCCTGGCGGCGGAGACGAGTCGCTGCTGGGCACGACGGAGAGATACGGGACGAGGAAGTAGGTGACGGGGAAACAGAGCATGGAGAGCCGCAATGACCTGAGGGTTCCCAGGCGTCCGGAGACGCGAGGATACAGGAACAGCTGCAGGCTGATGCCGATGACGCCCAGGATGGACATGGCCAAGCCCACGGATCGGGGGTGAAGCCCCAGCCCGCCGGTGAACAAGAACGGGAGGCGTTGCCTGTGGTCGGACGTTTCTGGATCCCAGACCGGGGTGGAGAGGAAGACGAACCAAAGCGAGTTGAAACTGCCGATGTGGACACCCATGAGGAAGCTTGCAGCCAAAGTGATGCTGACATTGCGGGTGAATATCCGTCGGAACGGAAGCTTCTGTGTATACCGTTTTACATGGCGCTTGCCGGTGGTTTCGCCCTCGGCAAGCTCAACATCCGAACTGGGAACAGAGGAGTATCCAACATCCTCCGGTCTCGACAACAGCGACCGAAGCTTGCCGAGGAGCTTCTGGCCGAGTCTCGAGCCCAGATCCGGCTTCCCATCGCGAAGCGCATCGAGGGTCTCCTCCATGCCGAGCCATACGGTCAATGCTGAGCAGGCGAGGAAGACGCAGCTGACGATGTTTGGCGTCGCGTAGGGGAACTTGAGGAAGAAACCGACCTTGCCGAAAAGGCCGGGGTAGCTCCCGGCCGGATCGGAGAGGATACCGCCGAGGATGGGCCCGATGATGACGCCCACGTTGAACGTCATGGGCAGCAGGAGAAACGCCCGCGATTGGAACTTTTTTTCCCGGATAATCTCGCTGATCCTATTGAAGATTTGGTATTAGTGAGTCGTTTCACCCTGAAAGGAGCGAGAGACAAACATAGTGCGCATGACGCCCACGTTGCCGTTGGTGGCGCCGCCAATGGTCCGGAACAGAAGAGCCTGCCAGAAGGTCCTAGAGAAGCCAAATCCCAGGCATGAAAGGCTAGTGCCAGACAACCCAATGAGCAAGACCGTCTTGCGGCCGAAGCGCGGGGAGTCGGCGAAGCTGCCCCAGAGCATGGCCGTGACGAACTGCGCCGCGGTGAAGCTGGCGTAGAGGATGCCGGCCTGCGTGGCGATGGTCGAGTCTGGAAGCGACTCGTCGAACCACTTGAGCTGGTAGTAAAGATATGCCTTTTTTTCAGGGTCAGCTAGTCACGCATCTAACAAGTAGAAACAGAGGGGGGTTGCGGAGTGCTACCTGGAGCGAGGACTGGACGAGCGGTTCACTCATGCGGGCTAGGGTGATGATGAAGAGCTGGTCTTTCCGAGGCAATTCCTTCCATGCCACGGTCGCATGGTGGTTCGTCTCCGCAACGGCAGGGCTTGAAGGTAGCGGCTCATCGTGCTCCGTTGCCAGTTGTGCGAGATCATCATGGTCGACTTCGTGACCTGGCTGTGTCTGCCATTCTCTCAAGTCTTGGCTGTCCGAGAGTTCGGATTCATCGTCGCCGTCAACCCTGTCATACACCATCTAACCCAGGTTCGCCGCAGTTGAGGGCGTAATACAAGTGAGGTGGGCGGCGGCAACGGCAGGCGAATATTGTAACTGCGAAGTGTAAGACGGCGATAAGTTTGTTTGGGTGTTGTGCCCCGATATGTGGGGGGTTTGCAATGCGCAGGCGACCGTTGTAGCGAATATTAATGCAGTTGAAAGTTAAACCACATTCTAATACCGAATCAATCGTTTGGAAAATATGCCGACTGGGAATGAAGTAAGCAGCCCGCCTAACTACAGAGTGATAAGTACAGACTTCTTTGATCAGCGGGTTTCGAACGGGTGTATCGGAGCGATAGCGGAGCCGTCCCTGGTGCAGGGTATCAGTTTATGAACTACAAAGAGAACATTATCGCCCGGAGTCAGTAATTTTTTTACTGCTTAGCAGGTGGCAGTCCCGAATATAACTATTCTGTGAACAGGTGCAGATGTAATATTGCTAAACATCAACTTTCGTTAAAGTCCTGCAACTCTAGAGCTACCTTCGGCAAGTTTTAACTCAAATAGTACGCCAGATGACATGTTTGTAAACCGCCAGAATAGACTTGTTCTCTTGGTAACAATAGGATTCAGACGTCTCGTGATAATATCCGAGGAATGAAGGAGCCAATGCTTGAATACACTATCCATCTGGTCAAGGTTAGAACAAATCTACGACTTACAACGTTACACAGGCACGAGCTTGCGCGGCCATCTCCGAGTTCCGGGGCCGTGTGAGAGAACACACTGTACCTTTTGCACTGTACCGAGATAGGAACCAGAACCACCACTACTTGTTTCGCAACTTGGCGCAGTAAATATGGCAACTCAATCTCATTGAGAAAAGTACAATATTGTAATCATCATCATAATGTCTGTGGATGTTCAAACCGGCGACCTTGGCGTCCACGTCACTGCAGAACACCTGACCCAAGAAGCCTTCGCCTCTTTCGGCGATGTCATCACCAACCCTCGGCCAGACCTACACCCCACGACCTACGCGGCCCAAGGCGGCCAGCTCCCCTACAGCGGGGTGTCCGCAAACCAAGGCACCGCAATCCAGTATCGACATGTCAGCCGGCCTCGGAATCTGTATCCCCAAGCGCCCAGCGGCGACGGCCAGCTTATCATGAGCCAGTTCGTCTGCGGGACCCGGCAGCTCGCGTCGACGAGCGACCCTTCACGCGGCGAATTCACCGTCGACGTCCTGGAGCGACATCCGTTCACCTCCCAGACCTTCTCCCCGCTGGCATCGACCGCCTCGGCTTATCTGGTCATCGTGGCCCCGAGCCTGCCCCCTGGGCCGTTGGATCGAGACCTGCCCGTGCCCAGCGGCGACGGCCTCCCTGGGAGGGGATTGCCTGACCTGCGAGGTCTGAGGGCCTTTGTGGCTACCAGCAGGCAGGCTGTGACCTACGGAGCTGGGACTTGGCATGCCCCGATGGCGGCTTTGGGTGAATCTGGGACGTCGTTGGACTTTCTGGTTGTGCAGTTCTCCAGCGGAGTGGGGGTGGAGGATTGCCAATTGGCTATATTCGAGTCGAACGGTTCGAATGAGTCTAATATCAAAGTCGGAGTCCCAGCCATCAAAGAGCGGCTCCAGAAACTATGAATCAAGGTTCCGTTGGAACCATTGTATATACCTGTTTCTTCATCGCTAGCTGGACACCCTGTACACAGGTCGTTCGTTGCAACATCGCTCACCTCTACGAGAGGTCTTAGCCACGTAGTAGACGTGATATTTCCCCTTCAGCTTTAGCCATCATATAAGATTGCGAATACCAAGAATGTTTCAGGTCGCCTGGGTCTAGACTAACTCTTTACAATACGAAACGACAATACTGGCCGACGAGTCCCATCGGCCAACTAGCTTAGTCATCTGGCACTGCCTCGAACTCATCTCTTGACGCAGTAGAGCCATCGCGATGATTACAAGTGTCTTTAAAAATAGCTGCAGCGGAGAAACCTGGGGGGCTCTAATCTCCGGAAATTGAATCTAACCCCACCTTGGAGTCATCACAGCATTTCTCAGCAGTATAAGTCGTAACCTCTGGCCGTGAACAATTTCAAGTGGCTCGCACAACAACTTCGCTCAGACCATCATCCTTCGCCATGACTGGACAACTCCCCCTTACCGACGCCAAGAACAAGCTCGAGGACCTCTCTGGCATTGTACTCAAGCCGGGAGAGAACCCTTATTCGGCTTTGATCAATGCCTGCGACAACAATCCCGTGAGTGAAAGACCCCAAACCCGCTTGTTGCAGTGCGGCCGCTGACTTGAAGTTACGGCGTTAGTCTGAGATCCAATCCCTCTACTCTGCGCACCGCACGAAGCGGAATGCCCAGCAGAAGGAGAAGTTTCTGGCTTCCGACTTTGAAGAACTGATCATCGACCAGTATCTTCTGAGATTGGAAGTCCCGACCATCCAGCCGGGCTTTCGCGATGAGCGCAACTGTCTCGTCATCTGGGCTAGACCGCCTGACCACGTCGTCAGGATGGCGGCGAAGATCCAGGAGTTGCTGAAGGAGGCCGCTCCCCGTGAGTAGGCCAAATCGCCTGAAGGAACGGCTGCTAACGTTACTGACAGATATTTGGCTCATGCCTACGCATCGCATGCACATGACTACGCTGGAAATAGCATTCTCCAAGACTCCGGAGGAGATTGCCTCCCTGGTCTCTACCTTGCGGCCGTCCATCGCGAAGGCCGTAAACTATCCCTTCTCGCACAGGTCGCGGCTCGTCAAGCCCATGATCTCCTATGATCTGTCCGCGTTTGCCCTCTCATTCGTCCCTGCTGCGGGAGAACCGCCCGTCTCGCCCGAGCCCGTCGGCCCCGCGATCGACGAGGGCATCACGGAGGGAGACTCGTACACTTACCACCACCTCCGCCGCGACGTGTTCGACCAGATCCAGGGCGCCGGCATTGAGATCGCGTCAAGATACCAAGTTCCCAGCGCTCACATCACCCTTGGTCGGTACCTGAACCACAACAACCACAACACGCCTGAGAAGAGGGCGAGATGGGTCAAGGCCATAGACACCATCAACGAATTGCTGGAGAAGAGAGTCTGGGATAGAGCAGATTCCGAGTTTGTTGGAGAGTGGGTGGTCGGCCAGGAGAAAGGGCTTGACGCTCGAAATGGCCCTCTCTGGTATGGCGGTGGCCGCACCATAATGATGGGAGAAGGTTTCTAGATTAGCCACGAGAGAGGGCTGAGAGGCGGCTATGATTGTATACAACAGCAAAAATTCACCATAGAGTTCAATGGCGAACCAAATATACTGATGAGACTTGTTTTGTCTGCATAACCCTTGGGGAGAGAGGGGGACTTGGTCCCGACGCCGGACAGCACCGAGCAAACGCCGTTCCCTTTGATATTGACGAAGGCTGGCTCCTAACCTCTCACTTTGCGCATTAGGGAAGAAAATGTAAAAAAACGCAGTCACAGAGATGTTTTTTTATCCTCTCCCTATGAAACATTCCTCAAACGAGGACATGTACCTCCCTTCGCCAGTGTCCTTCGCCAGTGTCCATGATGCCCGAATGCCCAAGGAGAAGCATGAGAAATGGTGACCCCAAACAGAATGCACTTAGAACACAAGAGCAGCACCCTTTGTCTTCTTGTCACCACTGGGAGGGCTGTTAGCATCCGGGCAGTTTTCGATAGTCCGTGGATTACATACCCCAGCTCGAAGTGCTTGCAACGCTTCAGCGACAGCTGCAGCTTGGTCTTGCACTTGACGCACTCCAATCGCAACACGACCTTCTTGGTAGTCTTGGCCTTCTTGTGGAAGACGGGTTTGGTCTGACCACCGTAACCGGACTGCTTTCGGTCGTATCGGCGCTTTCCCTGGGCGAACAGCGAGGCCTTGCCAGCCTTGTACTGGGTTACCTTGTGCTGGGTGTGCTTGCGGCACTCCTTGCCCTTGCAGTAGGTGTTTCGCGTCTTGGGAATGTTGACCTGTGATGTCCATCGAGTCAGCGGCCTGCAAAGTGTGTCCATCCACCGCGCATTTAGTCCGAGAATGGTCGTCAGCCTCCCACACGAGACAGTCTTGAGAAAGGCGGTCGAAGGAGTAATATTCGCAATGCTCTTGATAGCGCAAGAGTCCAGGGCGGCATTCGTTGTTCGTAGCGGGATGTTCGGTAGTTGCGCAAGATCGTTTTGTGCCGTCGCTTCAAAACTTCATCCCACCTCCCAATTCAAGACTGTCATCGTGCGGGCGGTCGACTATCGCATTGCTCTGAAGAAAGAAGGACGCGTGTATGTCTCTATGTGAGAGGGAAAGGGGCTTTGGGTTGCTGTTCGGACGTACCATTTTGACGACGTTGTGCGGGTGCCGTTCCTTTGGGTGTTTGGTGATGCGAAGTTCCGAAGTCAGTGCGAAATTTAGAGGTTTTGGTGATTTCTCGCTTTGTGGGCAACTAGGGTAGGCGCCATGCCTCATCGGGCGGCGTGCCCCCGCGAGCACCTGCCACAAGTTCTGCCTGGTTTACAGGGCGTCAACCGCCGCGCCTCACCGAGGTGAGGCTACGTGCGTTCCAGTAGGGGAAGCTCGGACCCCGCGAAAGGAGGACCCCACCAATGGATCTCGCTGGCGACATCACCAAGGTGTTCTTTATTAGTAGCGACTAGACGGAACTGCATTCTCCCAATATACAGCCAAATCCATAACCACCGCCAAGATGGATCCCTACTCGACCGAGGGCGAATTGATCAACATACACAACCACTTCCATCAGGGCCAGTACCAGGAAGTCATCGATTTCGACACCTCGTCCTTCTCCGTTGACAACGCCCTGCCCGTGCGCGTCCTCACCCTCCGAGCTCGACTTGCCCTTGGCCAGGCGAAAGATGTCCTCGCCGATGTGAAGGGAGAAAAGGAGCCCGACCTGCAGGCTCTAGGCGCTTTCGCCGAGTACAGCTTGGGAAAAACGGACTCTGCGCTCAAGACGGTTGAGTCGCTGGCTTCGTCGGCACCCGACAATGCGACTGTCCAGATCGTTGGCGGGACTGTGCTTCAGGCTTCTAGCAAGCCCGAGGAAGCACTTGCACTGCTGTCGCAACACCAGGGAAGCCGTATGTTCACCATGAGCTCTACGCCTACTTGGTGCCGGATTTGTATTCTTGCTGACTTGCTGCCCAGTTGATGCTGTCGCCCTGATTGCCCAGATCCACCTGCAACAGAACCGGACCGACCTTGCGCTCAAGGAAGTTACCGGTGCTCGACGATGGGCCCAGGATAGCCTGCTGGTGAACTTGGCAGAATCATGGGTTGGCTTGAGAATTGTAAGGACTGTCATCAGACAATGATACGCATTTGCTAATACTATCCAGGGCGGAGATAAGTACCAACAGGCATTCTACGTATTCGAAGAGCTCGCCCAAGCCCCCTCCACATCATCCGTCCGAAGTCTCGTCGCACAGGCTGTTTGCGAACTGCACCTCGGCCGGACAGAGGAGGCCCAGGCCGCGCTGGAGCAAGCCCTTGAGAAGGACCCTCAGCACGCCGACGCCATCGCCAACCTGTTGGTGTTGAATGTTATTGCCGGAAACGACGCATCAGAGCAGATTGAGTATGTTTTACAATTTGAACCTGGCAGGCAGCTGCTTACAGCCTTTAGGAACCTCCAACAAATCAACCCTGAGCATTCTTTCCTGACGGACTTGGAGGAGAAGAGCGCCTTGTTCGACAAGGCGGCGACAAAGTATAGCCCCAAGGTGTCGGCATAATCTGGCGCAACGGTACATGGAATGAACATTATAAATGGGCGCATGGCTGTTAGAACGATTAAAACATTAGCGAGAATATGGAAAGCTTCCTAAATCGCTACCCTGTAGTTTATGCTGAATCTACGCCCGATCTCTTGAGATGCTGCTTGTCTGGCAGTCTCAGGCTTTATAAGAGACTAGAGCTTACGTAGCTGTTGGTTTGGTTAGAGGATCGGAGATTTCTACAAGCATTGTTTACTACACGACCTAACATACATATGGGTTGCAACACTTGGCAAAACTCCGAAGAAGGCCTCATCGTGGAAAAGATCTACGGGAAATTGGATTATTCCTCACGCTCAATATTGATCTTGGTGCTTCCACTTGTTGACCGTGAGTTGAAAAGCTCATGGGTCTGGACTTTACTGTTCCCTATAAATCACTCATTGAGATACAACCTCGCCAATGTCTCAACGGGAATTTTGATTCAAATTGAATTTAGGAGTCTTCAGGTAAACTTGACGAGAGGGAGCGTCTGCACCAAGAGGTAAGAGCCCGGCCCTCCTCTTGTCACCGTATAGCCTCGCCCGTTTCTTCGAGTCTCATGCACTCGTGTCATAAAATTTCGTGACAGCCCACACGATACTCCGAGATTCCTAGCCAAGAATACCATTTCGCTCCGCTCGACTCGGCCCTGGTGCGCTTTCGTACAGTGTTCATCCCAAGCTCATGGTCCGCTCATTTCTTCTTGTTGCCGAACTTGGGGGCTCCAATGTCACTGCCACGCAACTTGACGTTGAGCACCCGCTCCATCGAGGCAAGAACCTTCTGGTCAGGCGTGGCGGTGCCTCGTTCGAAGTCGGCGACGATGGACTGGGTGGTGTTGCAGCGGGTGGCGAGGTCCTTTTGGGTCATCTTGGGCTCTATCTTCTGTCGGGTTTGGGAGATGACATCGCCGACGTCCTTGCCGATGGTGTTGGGCTTGATGATGTCGTCGGAGCGATCGACCTTGGTCAAGCGCTGGCCGTCTCCGCCCTTGGAAGTCTGCAAGCCGATGGTTGTCAGTCGATTGCTTTCGATCAGAGCCTCACGTCACGTAGTTCTGGTGGGGCAGCGGGCAAGAAGGAGGGGTGAGGCGAGCCCGCGTGAGAACGAGAGCGAGGGCGAAGGCATCGAGGAATACTTACAGCGTTGGCAGAAGCGTACTTCTTCTCGGTACCGATAATGCCACCGGCTCGCTGGGCCGCGTTGAGAGCAGTCTTTCCGCGAACAACGGTCTCACGATCGCCACCGGGGCCACGAGCGCGGCTACCAATCTTGGTGACGGCATCCCAATCCTCAGACATATTTGCGTTTGGTGGGGGGCTTTGTTGGTGGATAAGAGTGGGCGTTGAAGCAGATAGGGAACTGTGAGGTCGAGTGGAAGCTGTCGGAGTTATGTTGGAGCGGTGGAGGTCGTTTGGTTTCGGGGCAGTTGAGGGCAAAGATAAAGGCTGGGAGGGAAGAATTTATGGAGAAGCTGATGGAATGCCTCACGGGGAGCCTGAGTCAATCGGCGGGCCTGAAAGGGAATTTGGCGGGGGTGCGCGGTGGCCTCTCCTTTGGCTATCGCACCTTGCACACACAGGGGAAGCCGCGCCACCGAGTGGCTGGACTTTAGGTACTCCGTCACTGTCTAATTACTGCTCTCGGGTTGGATTACTATCACTGCACGGCCGCTGTGGAATGTGCTAGACGCTGGAGGCTTGCTACAGGGAGCCAACTCGCTAGCCCAGACGCCGTCCGGGCTGCTTCATTGTGCTGTTTGCTGGGCTCTACCGAAGGCAAGGTCCGTACCTGGACTAATCTA
Source organism: Corinectria fuckeliana (assembly GCA_019137255.1). Taxonomy (NCBI): domain Eukaryota; kingdom Fungi; phylum Ascomycota; class Sordariomycetes; order Hypocreales; family Nectriaceae; genus Corinectria; species Corinectria fuckeliana. The sequence goes on along the minus strand of WPDH01000069.1, from coordinate 14,402 downwards.
CGGGCTGCCTCGCCCTCTGGATATTCTCGGAAAGTCGGAGATCGTAGGCCTAAATGGTAATGCCGGTGGTTCTGATGGGGTTTTATTAATTCTCGCTCGGTCTGACTCCGACTCCACTGGACCCTCAAAATGATGACGACAAGTGACGAGTTGCGATGCAATCCAAATTCGATGACTAAGTCACTATTGCTTACAGCAATTCCAGAGGCACTCATTGCACCTTAATTAGCACCTTGATGGACTCTGTTCAAAGGAGTATAGTAGATCTCGCCCTTGTCTGGCTCGACCTCCCCTTCTCCTATTTCTTCTCCGCCAAAGACTCTTCTAGATTAAGTGTCCGATTATTACGACTTTCCGGGAACAATGATGCACATGTCCTAAAAAGCAACTCCGGATCCCATGGACGGACTGTCCGAGGACTCGCCGCTTTTGCCGGTCGTCCTCGCCGGAGACTACCTTGACCGGCTACTGGAGAGGCGAACTTCGTCTTCCTTACTCGCCTGTCTCGCCTGTCTTGTGTCGGCCTGTTTCATACTTCTTGGTTACATCCTAGACCTGTGCATTGTCTTCGGCTTGGTAGGCTGGTATCACGCTTCTTTGTTAACCTCGTTCATCCCGGAGGTCAGCACCCAGCGTCTCGGTCTTCTCGCAGGGCTTTTATTCGTGGCCTTTGCCGTGAACCGTCTCATCCAGACATGGGTCTTCACAAAGTGTGAGGCGACTTGGGATGGCTTGGGTAGCCCGTACCTGATTCCTAGCCGTACATCACATACCCGATTCTTCCCCAAGAAGAATTCTTTCTCTTACTCGTATCTCGTCGTTGGAGTCCCTGTCGGTTTCTCAGGAAGTGTGAATGGTATTGTTTCCGCCGACAGGTCCGAGACATCCAGATCCTGGCTTTCTTTCATCTACGGCCCTCGAGCCTGGTTCGATGTAGATGCAACCGACTACCTCCAGCGAGGAGATGCTGACGTTGGCCTGCGCGGCAAGTTGGATAACTACCTCTGGTCTCAGGTTCGGCAACATATAGCATTCATATGAGTCAAGGCTAATTTCAAGTAGGATGTCGACCCATCGCAGTATCCTCATGCCTACCTCGTCACTGCTGCTAGGTTTCTTGGTTACCACTTCAATCCAGTCTCATTCTGGTTTCTCTATTCCAGGGACAGGGTTCTCTCAGCAATTGTACTCGAGGTCAACAACACCTTTGGTGAGAGGCGCCCCTACCTAGTTGAAAGAGACTTTGCGGCAGATGCCAAGCTCGTCACTTCTGAAGAGGAGGTACCTCGGCCTCGGATTAGGGCTGCCTGGAAGAAGGATTTTCATGTTTCGCCTTTCAATTCTCGTCAGGGATCTTATTCCCTTCTCGCTAGTGACCCTCTCGGTCCCGGCATGGAAGGCTTCCTCGGAATCGACGTCACTATCAACTTAGTATCCTCCAAGGGACACCCGAAACTTGTTGCGCGACTCTTCTCAGAGGGAGAGGCAATCAATCCAAGCACCATGAGCGCCAAACACAAAACAATGTTCCTAAGTAACTGGTTCTGGGTGGGATTTATTACATTCCCAAGAATTGTCAAGGAGGCAGCACTCTTATTCTTCAAGCGAGGACTTCATGTCTGGTACCGACCAGAACCGCTCAAAGAGAGCATTGGGCGCGTTGCCGACAGCATAGAGAAACAGTTGGAAGAAGTATTTCGGAAATACCTTCAGTCCCTCGTCGAGCAATCTTCGAGCTCTGTATCTATCAAGTATATTCCAAGTGGGATCTCAGGACCTGCTGAGGAGATATTTCGCTCTCCATTATCCATCACGTCACCAAGCACTGCAGAGCACGTCGAGATTAAGATAATGACGCCGGTGTTTTATTCACGCTTTGTTCATTACGCTCATGACTTCGAAGCCATGTTTAGCGAGCTGGCCGAGAGCTATACTGTATGGGTTAACAAGCCGGAACTGCTACCAAACATCTTCCTGAAGAAGGCGGCGCCACCATTACACGCGTCAAACCTCGTCGACTACCTCTGCTTCCAGCTGATCAAGAACCTGCGATGTCGACCTGAGAGAATCCAGCGGCCACTTACGTCTGCTGCAACCAACTCGCCGACCACGCACAGGGTTGTGGATATCCGGGACTTTCGAATGTCATCGATGGATGCGTACGTGCTGGGACAGGGCGATGTACGATTGAAGAGGGCATACCGATCAGCCGTGGTTCGACTCTTCATCGCCGACCGCGTGGCCTTTGGGAGCATGGAACTGCTGGGCTTGATGGAACTTGCGGGGAGGGCTGGCGCGTCATGGATGTTGGTGTCTCTCATGAACCAAACGATCAACAACGTCTTATGAACAAGGTGGGATAAGAGCATAGATACCCGATCTGGCAGTTGGATGCGCCCCCACTGCAGACATTCGATTCGCTTGGGATCTCCAAGCTTGGCGATGACGAACCCCCCCGCTCAGGACGGTCAGCCATGATGGCTGCTTACAGACGCTTTCAATCATCACCAAGAATGAGTTAATTGGAATTATTCGCGTTCGAATATGGAGAGAAGATGCACGGCTCCTCCGGGCATCCAGAACATGTGCCATCCATCCACCATGCAAGTGAGCAGAGCCTTTTGCAGCTGGGTGAAAGGAAGAGACGGCGCCAATGACGGTCTCATCCGCCAGCCGCTAAAAACAGAAGCTCCGTTCGTGTTCGTTCGAAGAATTCCAAATTCTGGGCCCCGCATCTTGCTGCGGCCAAGGTTTAATGGTGTGGTAGGCTGTGGACGACGGTCTCTTGTCAGACATGAGGAGGGCTGTTAGGCGAGGACTTATGCCGGGCTAAGGAGTAGGACATACGGGCAAGTAAAATAAGACGATTCTCGGGACAAGTTGTACCCGCACTAACACTCGAGATGGCAGCGGAACTGCTCGCCCGAACATTCCAAATCATCAACCCCAGCGCTACATTGATGCTGGGATTGTCGTGCGGGTACAAGGCACAATGAGCCCAGGCTGACGAAAGGAACGAGCAATCCCGTTGCAACGGCAACATGAACCAGGATCTCTCGACGGGCCGATACAGCGACTTCATACAAACCGGCTTATCCTCGACTCTACCACTGGCTTTGCACGCACCAGTTGTCCGCACCTACGCCTATCTATTTCCATCTTGAGTTGAGGCTTGCAGCACCACCATCATCCACCTTCCAACTCTCGCGACCTCTTTATCCTCTCTCGCCCAATCGTCAATAGCTCAGTTTGCTAGCCAGCCTATGTACAGTACTGCCGCCGCTTTTTGGCCGGACTCCTCAACGTCATCCAATTACTGCCCCACCATTTTGAGCTTCCAATCGCTCGCTGCAGTCTCATCAGGTACTTGCCATACCAGCCCGTACAATGCTTGTGTCTTACCCCGCTAGAGCCCCTCAAAAGCTTCATCTGGAGCTCTCCTAGCTCTCTTCTTTTCTCTTGTTCTTCCCAACTACTCTTCTCTCATCATTTTGCACCACTGTTGACTCTTCACCCTCTTCCAACATAGCTTTCTCTCGTCTCAAGACCAGATAATCAACATGCCTATCGCCGGACACTGCCTCTGCAAGGCTGTCACCTATTCGGTGGACATGGACGAGCCTCTCCTCGTCGCTTACGACCACTGTGACGACTGCCAGCGCCAGAGCGGCTCTACCTACTGTACGTGCTCAACTACATACGCTTCTGGATTACGCTTTTTTTATGGCCATTTGGCCCTAGAGCTCTCACTGACTGACATGATTACTTCCAGCCCTCGTCGCTGTCGTTCTCAAGGACAAGCTCACCCTCAACGGGCCCGTCAAGACCTACTCTGGCTCCAAGGGCTCCTCGGGCAAGATCGTCCACCGCCTCTTCTGCTCCGAGTGCGGCTCCCCCATCGCCCACGACCCCGATGGTGCCCCTGAGATCATTGCCCTAAAGGCCGGCACCCTCGAGACCGAGCTGAAGCAGAAGCTCAAGCCTGTATGTCCTTCTCTTTTCGAAAAGCTTGGAATATCCAGCGAATCCTTTGACTGTGGGATGATACTAACACCGCCTATCAGGATACCGAGATCTGGACCGTCAGCAAGCTCCCCTTTTGCCAGGAGAAGCTGGAGAAGCCCTTCTCTCACATGCCCGAGTAAGGAACGCACCACCAAAAGGATGAAAGCTGGGGCGTATTTTGATGACGTTGATGATAGATAATGACCAAATACGATGCTGGAGGCTGCAGGAGAAGGCGGACTATTCATATGTCTCCGAAAAGACCGCAATAGATGAATGAGCTTACGTTCGTAATAAACAAAGCATCGCAAATTTGGCGCACTTGTGAGCCAATTCGAGCAATTCGTTGATTTATCCACTGCTCTAGGCTCTATCTTGCTTGTCCACCGGAGCCTGTAATATATTGCCTTGATACGTGGGTATCGTTGTCTTGTCAAACGTAAATTCATCCCGACGTCGCCCAGCCCATCCCAGTTTCTCCAGGCTATATACACCTTGCCCATGTACTTGATCTTGACATTCATACCGACGTAACTCTTATGCTCCTCACAACACTACGAGAAGGAACAAAGCGCCCGCGATGCCTGTCAGCACCACCAACGGGCCACTCCCCCGAGAAGCCGAATCTGTCTCCGGGAACACCTTTTGGACCTTGCCCGTGTGGCTCGCCGTGACGGTATAGCAGCTCGCCGTCCCGCAGTCGTAGTTGCTCGGGCAGCACCCCGCCACCGTGCCCGCGTCCTTGCCGCACAGGAACCAGCCGTCCGCGCAGGTGGACGTGGCATCGGCGGCGGCCGCCGGCACGTCCGTGGCGAGGATCACGATGGTGACGCCGCCGGAGACGACGGTCGTGGACGGCGCCGGGCAGTCGTACGTGTTGCAGTCCCGGTCGGTGCGGCAGCAGCCGCCCCCGTGCGTGGCTAGACAGCCGTAGTAGCCCGTCGGACAGCCTGTTTGCGTCCCGGAGCTGTCGGTCTCCGAGGCCGTCGGCGCGGAGGAGATTGGCCGGTATGGTGCGGCGCCCGTGGCGGTCCCGGTGCTAGTCTCTTCGACCGAAGTCGTCGCTCCATCTGAGGTTGTCTCGGGTTCGGTGGACTTCTCAGTGGTAGTCACCTGGGTCTCCTCTTCGGTCGAGCTCTGCACCGCCGTGCTGGTGCTGGCGCCGGTGCCTGTTGCGGAGGCGCTCGGGACGCCTGGATCGTAGTCAGCATTCACGTCAAGACGGCGCGAGACTCCGACGTCAACTTACAGCCGAGGCCCTCGCACACGTAGCCTGGGATGCAGCACCCGCCCCCGAGCTCCTCGGAGCAGCTCGTTGCGCCGGAAGGACAGGCACCAACGCCCCCGCCGCACGACGCCCCCTCCGGGCAGCAAGCCACGCCGCCGACGCTAGAGTCTTCCACGGCGACGCAGTACGTCCCGTCCTGGCAGCACTTGCCCGAGCCCTCGATGTCCGAGCAGCTGTTCATGCCGGCGGGGCACGCCTCCCGCCCGTGCAGCAGCAGCAGCCGGCGAAGCACGTGGTGCTCGGCGCCGTCCAAGTGGCGGGCGAACGCCGGGCGGTAGCGGGCCGTGTCTTGTGCGTCGGGGAACGGGAAGGCGGCGTCACGGGGGCAGAGGACGGGGATGGCGGCGAAGGCGAGGTGCTCGGCCAGGAGCTTCTCGTGGGCGCCGGGCGGGAGCTTCTTGATTGCCGTCAGGGCGGAGCCATCGGCTGCGGCTTGCGAGAGGAGGATGAGGAGGGAGATGGGGAGCGCGAAGAACGCCGAGAAGGAGTTCATGGCTGTGGTGTCTTGTTCGAGCTCAGTCCCAAGTACGGCTAAAGAATGTTGGGTTTGGGTAGCAACCAGGCTTAGGGCCTCCAAGCTCGCTCGCTCACTCGCTCTGCGCCGGAGAAATCTGGTGATTTTCCCCCGGATTAAAGAAGCGTAGTTCCCTTTTCCTGGAAAATGCTTATATCATGACGGTGGAGGAAGCTTCCGACGTCAATATCCGAGGCCCCGACCGAGCTGATGTGGCATAAGCAGCTGCTCGTGTCTCGTTGGTAAACAATTGGGTGGCTGGGCGACGCCCCCCGAAACCCGGAGCCTCTGCTACAGCAGTGTGGCATCGTACTTTCGTATGAATCACCTGCTGTCCAAGGTTCACTATTACCGTAAAATATGATGCAGGCACTTGGGATGGCTTCCTTTTATTCTTCTTCTTTCTTTATTGAAAATTGAAATTGAATTGCTACGAAAAGTCCCACTGACATTGCGACATAAATACGGAAATCGACCCAAGTTGGGTCTTATTACGGAAGGCTATAAGGCCTGATGTCTTATATCAACTTTTTTTTAAATTTTCGCACTAGGGTTACCCTACTATATTATATAAGCTTTGTTTAATTATATATAATATTATATTATAATAAAAGACTATATTTTTATCTTGTTTATTTATATATAAAGAGATTAAAGTTTTTATTATTATAGTAACTAATTAATAATAAAAGAAATTATATATAGTTATATACTCTTATATATCTTTTTATATTTTATTATACTTTCTTCTTTTTCTTCTTTTTATTATAAAGAGGCCTTTTTTATTTATACTTATAATATTCTATCTAAATAAACTAATTACTTACTTAGAGGTTTATAAATAGTCTCTTAGTATTATATACTATCTTAATTATAGCTAATAGCTTCTTATACTTATATTCTTATCTACTTCTATTATTAATCTAATAGACTTATCTTCTACCTAATAAATAACTAAATATATACTTATATAAAGTATAATAATTCCTTCTAATAAGACTATCTTAGTAATACCTAATACTTTTATTAATATAGTTAATATAGTTATTATAGCTTATATAACTAGTATTATAGCTATATAAAGTAATAAGAAGNNTTATATTTTAACTAGCTATTATAATAATAATATTAATAATATAAATATTAACTAATAAATATTTTTCTTACTTACCTAGTTTCTGCTCACTACAGCTCTAATCTACCTCTAAAATATATTTTAACACTAGAATCTAAATCCTTATATATGTATTACCCTAGGGATAATAGCATATTAGGACTGTAGTAATAGTGCTAATATGCTTCTGATAGCTATTAATTTAAGAGTGTGTAGACTTAACTAAAGTTAATATAACCCTCTCGCAGAAATCAGCTAGTATATACTAAGCGAAAATAATAAACCTGCTGTGAAACTAAGTAGAATACTAGTAGACAACCTAGAAAACAAAGCATATAATACTATTACTAAAATTATCCCTATTATATCTCTTAAATAAGTCTAGCATATTATCTAAACTTATATGTTTACGCATAAGGTGTGAGCCTACATCTTATATAAGCAGGATGTAATATATAACTATAAAACAGCTCTTAAGAACTAAATTATTACAAATATTACTACAGCTCTCACCTCTATTATTAATATAGCTCTTACTACACCCCTAGATTATAAGAGAGGCTAACCCTCCTATATATTAATCACAGTATAAAACCTAACACCCCTAAACCAGAGAAACACAGAGTGAACAACCTAAAGCTATATTAAATATAAAGTTATAATCTAAATAAGAAATACACCCCTTAATATTAACAGCTAAACTCTAAAAGATACTATTAAGATAGCAAACTAAGCCTATAGTAACTCTAGTGTTATTATAGTAAGAAAACTACTAAGTGGTAATACTATCCTTATATTTTATATAGCAGATAAGATATAAGCTATTTACACTAAAGATTAGGTTATTAAAGCTTTTAGTGATAGTATAGCTCTCTCCCCCCTAATGTTTATAGTGATAGCAAAAGAAATCTAACTTATATTTATCCTAAATAATACTAATAAGCTTATTAAAGAAATTAATAAATCTAATTAACTAAAGATCCTCTAAGTTAAAAAGTAAAAAACTAGCTAACCTAGCCTTAAAGTAAAAACAAATCTTATCTTATATATTAGCTCTATTAAAAAGGCTAACTACCTATATGATAACAGCCTACTACTTAATATATAATTATACAACTATAAGCCCTTTAACAAGAGGCTTTAACCCACCTAATACTATAACTACTTTAAGTTTAGACACCTAGCCTAAAACTACAAATCAGCCCTAATATACAGATATTATAAAGATGCTATATATACTAACAGAGAAGAATGCCTAATTAAACATAAAGAAATCCTCTTAAACTATATCCTCTATAAGGGTAAACACCTAGCTTAGAGCTATAACTACCCTGTTATAGCCTTATACTAGGCCTAGGCTAAGAAAGAATACTTAGATAGACCTTTTCGCTTCTAAGAATATATAGTAACTAAACCTCTAACTTAGGGGCTCCTACTCTTACCACTCTTACTATTAGCCTAGCTTATTTAGTTCTTATTAAGAAAACCTAAAAGGCCCCCTAGCTTAATAAACAGATTATATATAGTATCTACCAGCCTAGCTTTAATACAAGCCTAAGCCGCCTATATACTATCCCCTCTTTTAATAATTATCTTAGCCTTATTACTATTACTATCCCCCCTCTAGACTACTAATTAATACTAGTGCTATATTAGAACACTAATTGTTAAGCTACTCTAACCTATATTACACTATAGGCCTATAGTAAATATAATATAATTACGCTCTTTAAGCTTAATAAGAACCTTAAGATAAGAGTCTTAGCCTGCTTAGAATATTATAACTACTATATGGTTTATTATAGTAAGCGTATAATAGTTTATATAAATAAATAGTACAGGCCTAAGTTATAGATGTTATAAGTAGAAGAAGACTAGGTTAGTATTACCTTTATAAAAACCTAACACTAAATTATTACCTTATATAATCCCCTAAATAGCAAAGGCGACTTGCTTATATTATAAGCTCTTACTAATACTACTCTAAATAATTATATACTTCTTATAAGCGACTTTAACTTTTACCACCCGCTTTAGGACTACTATAGCTGCTTAGACTAAGGTAGTAATAGCCTTATAAAGGAGGTGCTATAACTTTATATTAGCCTTCTTACCTCTTACAGAATAGTCACTAGGTTAGCCTAAGGCTACTAAAATAGCACTTTAGATCTTACCTAGGCTACTAAAACTATTAATATCTTTTATGTAAGAACTAACTACAACCTAAAAGAGTCTAACTATATCTCTTAGTATATTTATATTATAAACACTTATAAAGAGATAGCTTTTAAGCTAGACTCTAGATTTAACTAGAAGAAAACCCACTAGCAAAAAGCAGCTAATAAAATAGCAGTCTGTCTCTATTATATATCTAGCAGTATAATAACCACCTTAAAGGCCCTAGATGTAAAAGTTAAATAGCTTCTTAAGTAACTTACTATAATTATAGAATATATAACCTTAAAGCGGAAGAAACCTAGATCTTATTATAACTCTTAGTAAAATAGTAAAATAGCTAAAGTAACTTCTAAACTTAAGTAAGTATACTATATAGCCTAATAAACTAGCTACCTAGCAGACTAGTATATATACTCTAAGGTGTATATAGTATAAGATTAGTATGTATAGAATATATAGTATACCCTCTAAAGAAAACTTCTAATTAAGCTCTTATAGTATAATATAATATAATTCTAAAATATAGAAAGATAGGCTAAACTATATAGTAGAACTGCTATAACTTCTTTATAGCTTCTGCCTCTTATCTGCTAAGACTAACCTAAGCTAGTAACACTTTATGTAAATAAAGCTAAGATCTTAGCGAGAAAATTCTTTTTTAAACCTTAGGCAGATAACTCTAACCTTCCCCCTCTTCTGCCCCCTAGGATACCTAAACCTAAGTCAGGCTATATATGCCTAATAATAGACCCTAAAGAGGTCTAAGAAGCTTTATACTAAATTAAGTTATAGAAGGCCCTAAAGGAGGATAAAATCTCTATAGGATTTCTTAAAGTATATAGTAACCTACTTATCTATATAATTACTAAAATAGTAAATATAAGCTTTACTATTAGTTACTTCCTAATATGCTTTCACACTATAATCACTATAATTATCCTAAAAGCTAATAAGACTAAAAAATAATAGTAAATAGTATTAGGCTAGCACCTAATATTACTACTTAATATGATTAGTAAGATTATTAAAACAGTTATTAGTAAGCATATTATAACTATAGTAAAAGAGAAGAAGCTACTACCCTTAGGGCAAATAGGTAATAGGCCTAGAAAGTTAATAGAGCTAGCCTTAGCTGTAGTTGTTAAAGTAGTATGTATAGTATAGGCTTAATATAGTCTTACCTCTCTCCTCTAGCTTAACTTTATAAAAGCCTTTAATAGTATTAACTATAAACAACTTATTACTACCTTATAACTAAAAGGATTCCCTAGATAGCTTCTAGTATAGCTTACTAGCTATTTTGTATTATAAATAATATAGCTCTAATTTAATAGTTAAACCTCTAACTTAATTAAAGTTAAAGTGAGAGTCCCTTAAGAATCCCCTTTATTACCTATTCTATTTATCCTTTTTATTTCTAGCCTTTATAAAGCTCTTAATAACACCCCTAGGATATTAGTTGTTAGATTTACAGATAATATAAACCTACTAGTATTTAGCTGTAATATAAAAGAGACCTAAACCCAGCTTAAGACTGCGTAGGAAATATATAATAATTAGGCCTAAATAAATAGTATAACCTAAGAACTAGACAAAGTATAACTTCTCTACTTTACCTGTAAATATATAGTAGACTAGACACAGATCTAACTTAGAGACTTAACAGTATAGCTTACCTAAACCTATAGGTTTTTTAGACTCTTCCTCTATTATAAACTACTATAAGGCCTATATATAGACTACCTTAAAGGGAAACTTAAGTGCTAATACTAGGCTCTTACTATAATTACTATAAGCATATAGGGGGTTAGCCTTAAAGGAGTAAGATTAATCTATATATAAGTTATCTATTCTACTATAGTCTATAGTGTAAAAGCTTATTATACCCTAACAGCCCCTAGTAGCAAGCCTTAAGGTATTATATAAGCACTTATATTAGAATAGACTTAGAACTTATATATAGTAGTAGAGGCCTATAAAGCTATACCTACTTGCCTACTAGAGATAGAGCTAGCTATCTCCCCTTTTAATATCTATCTTAACAAACTAGCCGCCTAATTTTATAGCTATACTAAGAGATAAGATACTACTTAGCTTATTAGGGCTGTTACTACTATAGCTTTAAGGTAGATTTACTATAAGCAGTAGTGGGAATTATAGTAGTAACTATAGTAAGAAGTTAGAGATTAGCTTAAAAGCTAGCTCTCTTATAAAGAGTGTGAACTAATATTAGTAGTGATAAAAGCCTACACTCTTTCTAAATAGACTATATAGTAAACCTAACTCTAAGATAAAGCGAGAGAGTGCTAGAAGACTAATTAACTTAAACTAGCTAAAGCTTATCTCCCTGCTAATAATAAAAGAGTATTATACTTATACTAAGACCTTAATAAATATTAAAGCTTAATACTTGTATAGTTATAGACTAGAAAAATTAGTCTTAGAAGCTTTCTCTTCTAGAGGTGTATGCCTAATATGCCTTTACTATAGTGCTTATATAAGACTAGTAAAAAAACACCTAAACATATTATTATCTTTTGCCCTAGGTATACTAAATAATAGGGATACCTAATAAACCTACTATAAAACTAATATAAATTTAGGCTTTAACTATCTAAGTGTAAAACTGCTTAACTACTTACCTAGTAGTTTCTAAGCTAATATATTATCTTATATTACAAACTAGCCTTATAAATCTATAGTAACTATAATTAAGTTTATAGCCTTATAATAAAAATAGTACACTACTGTACTAAGTGCTTTTTACTCTTCTTATAAGGAGTATAAAATACACCTAGAAAAAGCTATAAAGAGTAAAAAACCAGCCTAATTATAATAGCTGCTAATCCTAATTAAATCCTTTAACCCTCTATTAAAATCCTCTAAGCTTATAATACTAACTTATAAACCTAACTTAAACCTGCGCTTTTACTACTTACTACCTAACCTTATATATTTATATTACTCTCCTTTACGCCTTTACTAGTAGTAGTATTATTACTAGCCTTACTAGCCTTATTATTACTATTACTATCCTTCTTACTAGTTCCCTTAGGGGCTAATAACCTAACTACTATAAGAATAAAGATACTCCCTAGATAAGTAAGAGCTAAGACTATAACATATTTAAAGCGCTTAAGCACCTTAGTGATATAGTTAATCCTGCTAACTAGTATGTTAAACTAGTTAGATATTAGGCTTATAGTTACTACTATAGGTGTAATATATACACACTTAGGAGCCTAACTCTTTGCCTAAAGGGCTGTATTCTTAAGCCTCTTAAGCTCCTCCCCCTACATATTATTAGCTTATATATATACTATAAAACTAACTCGCACTTATATTATTAGCACCCCTCTCTTGCTAGAGAGCCTCTACTAGGGCTTAGATAGTAATAATAGTAGTAAACAGTAAGGCTTTATATGTTTTATATATATAAGTATAAGCTATATAGCTACCTACTATAGTATTTACCTAGTCTTAGTAGAGACCTACTATACTATTCTTACCTATCTATATAATATATATAAAATAGGGGATAGCTTATACTACTCCCTTTAGAGTAGTAGACTTCTCTCTTAAAGTAGTAGTACTCTCCGTCTTAGCCTATCTCTTTCTCTTAGCCTATATAAGATTAGCCTAGATATATAGCAGATTTATAGTGAAGAAACTTACTCTTATAGCTAGTATTATTATTATTATTATTATTAGAATCTATATANNTATATATAAACAGATTAGTATATATAATTATATCTCTCTTACTAAGAGACTATACTAGGTTTATTATCTTTATTATTATTATTATTATTATTATTATTATTATTATTATTATTATTATAGTTATTATTCTTAGCTATATAAAGTTAGCTACTATAATAAGATTATAATAAAGCTATAGTATAAGTAGCTAGGAAATAAATATATTAATAAATCCTAGAAAGAATATATATTAGTATACATTTAAGACCTAAAGCTAATATAAGCCTAATAAAAAGCCTAGGGGGAAGCTACTTATAGAGGTGTTAAAAAGAGAAGAAAGAAAGAAAGATATTATAACCTAAAAGACTAAATAATAAATAATAATAAAAATCTATATAGCTACTAATAGCTGCTAACAGCTATTAAGTATTAGGTTTATACTAGCCTCTAGCTACTAATAACTATACTACTAGCTAACTTACTAATAGCTGGCTAACTTACTAGCAGCTAGTTCTGCCCACTTAAAATCCTAAGCTCTTAACTATAACTGTAAAGTAACCTAGATATGCCTAGCTAGTATAATCCTAACACTTAACTGCTCTACTCCTATAGCAGACTAGGTGCTTAATATTTAGTTAACTATTTCTCCCTCTTTTACTCTTTTTTTCTTTTTTCCCTTTTTTTCTTTTTTCTTTTTTCTCCTTCTCTCTTTTTAATTTTTTCCTAGCCCCCTAGGAAATAAGATAACTCTAGTCTTAGCAAAAGGACTATTTACTTATATATAGTGATAGTATAAGAGGCCTAACCCAGGCCTGCTATATAAAGGATACAGGTTTTTATCTAATTTTATAGTTTTTCCTGTATTTACATAAAATAGAAGCACTATCTACCTTTTAGGTCTATAAAGTATAAATAAATAAATAATAAATAAATAATATAAATATTTTTATTTATTAATCTATAGTATTATAAACTAAGACTAAGAGAAATATTAATATTATATTAGTATATAAGTAAGAGTTATATAATATAANNAAGAAGAATAATAGTCTTATAATATTTACTATATAGGTATATAAGAGTATATTACTTAAAACTCTCTTTAGATATACTAATATTATAGTTAATAAGTAATATTATATAACTTTATTTTATTTCTGGTTTTTTTAAGCTAAACTAAAGTTAGAGATAAAATAACTAATTAAGAGTATATATAGTTAGAAGAGAGTATATAATATTACTCTTTTTAAACTCTTTTCTAATAAATTATTTTTAAGCCTAGTTAAATAAAAGGTATTATATATAATTAAATTAGAGACTATACTTACTATTAAGAAGAAGATTCTTAATATACTAATTAAAAAGAAGATAATTAAGAAAGAGGCTAAGATAAAAAAGAAGGTAAAAGTAAAAAAAGAGATTAAGAAGACTAAAAAGAGTAATAGTACTTTAGATAAGGCTATACTAAGTAATCTATTCTTAAGTGATAATAAGAAGAGTAATAAAAAAAAATACTTTTTTAGTAAAAAAGCTTTTTTTTTAAGTAAGAAAGAGAAAAAATAAGTATATTAGATTATCTTAGCTTAAATTAGTTTAAATTA